>JAQGAT010001089.1:0-18038 GCA_034687845.1 Pantelozetes paolii
AGTGATTGGATCGGTTGTGACACTCGGATCAGAGGTCAGGTATAGAATCAAATCGATTCCATATGTCATGAATTGTCCGCAAAGGAAGACATCAATCAAAACGATTTGAATGAAGACATTAATCAAAACTAATAACTCACAGAAGAAGTACTTAATGGCATACCAGTCGTTAGTGCCTCGGGTTTTGGACAGGTATTCAACAATCAATTGAATCTTCTTTTCTATTACTTTCTCATCAGTGGAGAGAAAGTTGAGGTCCGATACTAAAGATGACATTAAATCGGATTCAAAGCACTTCCAGAGCCAACGAGGAAAGTAGAAACAAATGGCTTCAAAGAAGAGCAAAAACCAAACCCATTGGTAGTAATAGTGGTAAGTATTGTGCGTCTGATCTTCAGGTACTCCCAGACCTGGATATACCACTCGATAGCCGTTGCGCTCATATATGTCCAGATTTATTGAATACGTGGATCGGATATAACAAAAGCTGTTAAGTATACCACTGTCCACACTCTCCCTGTCGTGTTCACAGTGTATCGGATCCCCAACTATTTGTTTGGTTGAGTTAATAATACAAAACCCCATTAAGAAGATTACGGTTAGAGTGCAGTGAAGACGAAACACCATTCCGTCGATATGTAGGCGCCTGTACTTCAAGAGTTTGGATAACGTGTGAAATGTGTCCATAATTTAGCTTAAATTGAATTGAATTTAAAATTCATATGAAAACTAATTATAACTAAAATATAAGTGAAAACTAAAAATCAATACAAAAATTGAATTCACTTTTGATTCTGTGTTTGAATTCTGTGTTCAGAAAACAGTTTATAAAAGATTAGAGAAAGTGTCGACAAAGTTATGAAACAATGCATACATTCAGTGCTTTTCATAAAACTTTTATAAAAATTGATATCCGATTGAAAATTAAAGCAATTCTTATGAATCGTAAATATAATTGCAATTAAAACTCTATATTTCTGACTAATTGGTGGACTATTGTCTTCAATTGTGTTATATTTGAAGAACTAATCCAAAGATGTAATCAATGGTAACATTAAGTGTTCAGTAAATGCTTTATATCTCAAAATGTCTTTGAATTCATTGAAAATATTTTTTATTTTTAGTTTTTATTTAAAATACTTTTGAAATGAGTGTAAAAATGTATAAAATTTTGTAAAAATGTATAAATGAATAAAATTTTCGACACTTTATACGCAAGTCTTGTATCTTATCTCTAAAATCAGTCCAAGTATTGAAAACAATATTACCGAGAGTAGTGACCTACGAGTGTTGGTACATAAGTAAAGGTCTAAACAACTGTTCACCCCCTATGGTATTGAATTAGCATTAGGCATAAGAATACCTATACACACAAAAACCCATAATATATACTATTTATACGAGGCCTCCAGTTATAGCAAAAAAGTGTCAAAAAAAGTTCATAACTGCAGGCCTCGTATAAATAGTATATAACCTGTGTTTTGGTGAGTGTGTGTGCGTATGTCGAATGCTAATTGAATGCAATAGGGGGTGGACAGTTGTTTAGACATTTACTTATGAGCAAACACTCGTAGGTCAATACTATCGGTAATATTTGTTTCAATACTTGGACTGATTTTAGAGATAAGATATTTATACAAGACTTGCGTATAAAGTGTCGAAAGTTTTATTCATTTTATTCAAAATTTTATACATTTTTACAAATATTTTACACATTTTTACATTCATTCCAAAAATTATCTAGATTATTTAAAAATGCTTTAATAATTTTTCAACTATTTCTCCGCATAAGTAAAGGCAGACATCACTTGACGTTTTGCCTCTTCTTTCCAACTCTTCTCCATCTCTTCGTTCCACCAGTTCTTGTGTTCCATATATTTTCGGGTCCGAGAGATCGGGTGATCCTTTTGGTGCCAAAGTCTCACCTCATCTACACTTCTATAAGCACTCGAGTCATCAGAGGTGGAGTGATGTCCGATCCGATACGTCATCGCCTCAATCAGTACGGGTCGGGACTCTTCAACGCATATACTTCTGGCCAATCGGGTGGCGTTATATACGGCCAACACATCATTGCCGTCCACTCTCACCGATGGTATACCAAACGCCGGCCCCCGAGCGGCTGTTCAGTGGAAATCAAAATTAGCAAAATTATGTAACACTTAATAATTAGCTACCGATGCCGTCCCCTCTGTACTGCTCATGGGTTGGGGTTGAGATGGCGTAACCATTATTACGACTGAATTCATATCAAAATCATTGGATTTAAAACAAATACTAATTAAATAGGAATTGATTACCAGAAGAATATGACGGGTGAGTCCAAAGTGGCCGCAAAATTGAGAGCTGCCTGAGCATCACCTTCAGAAGCAGCCCCTTCCCCAAAATAACATATAACGCACCGACCCTTTGCCTCCCTCTTAAGAGCATAGGCAGCGCCCACCGCCTGAGGCATCTGAGTGGCCAACGGGGAGGATATGGACACGAAATGGTGTTGACGACTGCCATAATGGACAGGCATTTGTCTTCCCTTTTCCAGGTCATCACAATTGCCATAACATTGAGCCATGAATTTGTCTAATTTGAATCCTCTCCACATTAAGACACCTAAACATCAATTCATATATAAATTGCATTGCAGTGGGAATGGTATGCAATGAAAGACCTGCTTCTCTGTACTGTCCAAACACAATGTCGTCGTCGTTGACGGCGGCGGCGGAACCAAAATGTGTTCCCTCTTCTCCATAGTTAGTCATATAAAATGAAATCCTTCCCTGTCTTTGGGATTCATAGAGCACTCTATCCATTGAATTCAAAATTGTCATCCCTTTGAGGGTTGAAAGCAATTAATGGATAACTTTGTCATCAATTCATTCAAACCTTTGTATATCTTTGTAATCATCTCTTGACTCAGATTCGGGTCTTCGGATGGGTTGATGACAAAGCCATCGCGATTCATGACCCGGTAAACAGGAATACCCTGGTAAGCCTCCGGCAGAATAAACTCCAAGGTCTGCGTCCATTGAGATCGTGAACCTGGAAATTGTGGTTTATCTTCAATGCCATCCACTTGTGCTGAAGTGGACGACAATGGCTTTGAACACAGATTTCGTTGAGTTTCGTATATTTTGTATGAATTTTGTGTTAAAAACAATTTTTTATTCAAAACTTCATTCAATAATAACTTTTTGTTTGAAATAAATAACTTTTTAAACATATTTTAAACACTTTTATAAAATTGAAAACAAAAAATAGATTTTAAATATTTGTGTGTAAAACAAATAACAAATAACCAAGATCATTTACTTTAACGACTTTTTTCAAAAAAACAAAAATTATTTTTATTATTTTACTCTTGATTTCAATGAGAAAACCATTGATTTGTTTTGTCGTTTGGTCTCAATTCTCAAACAACAAAAAATTGGGAATTTTTATCGCATATTGAATGTCATTATGAAATCTAAGACTTATATCACTTCTTACAAATATATAGCTAAACCTAAATCAGGGGAAAGGGATCTCAAAAACTAAGAAAATTACTATTTCTTACTTATCATAACAGTTAGCACAAACATAAGGAACAGAGAAAGTTACCATGATCCAAGTACTGTTACTCTCTGTACTCTATGCACTGCTTTTGTACCACTTTTAGGGAAACCTTCAAAACTTGTTTACGTTTTTATTTATCAAAACATATTTAAAGTCTATTTTCATTGCAATTAACAAATACTCCATCTATTCATCAATTCATTCAATTATTTGCGCAAATTTTTAAACACTTTTTTCAAGTTTTAAATTAAATTCACATTAAATTGTCGACAATCTCATCAGTGCTTACATTAATCATCGCTTTCAGCCAAATGTACAGTGAATTGAAATGATAACACAATTATTTGAACTAATAGTCGAGTAGATGGTAATCAAAACAGCACTGCATCAAATGGTAGAATAATTTTCACATGGTAATTTTATTTGTTTTCAATAATTGACTGAAATTATGTCTAAATTTTTATTTCACTGAATATAATGTAATAAAAGTTATATTAAGTAATAAATAATTGAAATAAAATCAATAATACTTTAAATGTTATGACTTTTGAAAAAATTATTTCTAAAATAATTTAAATATAAATAAAATCACAAATACTTTGAAAAATGAAACCAATATTTGATTAATAGCTGAAAATTATGTGAAATATTAAATGCAGTGAATATTTAATGATATAATATCTGAAACATTTTGTTCATTAAAACATTTGACACATCCCTGCCTTCGGAGGACTCAACACCACTCTAACGGCTTCATTAAACACCTGTGCATCAAATGTCTGACATTAACACAAAGACAAAAACAATTTATTTGACTTACTTCTGTCACTCCAGACATAGTCATCGCTGAGCACTCGATATATTTGTTGGCCTTTATCTTCGCGGCCAACTTTTTACCCATAGATCTGCTGATGAATTGTTTCACTTCATTGGTATCCGAATCCAAATCCGATTGACTTGCATTCAATCCCTGGGAATATCTGAGATCTGTTTTAGTTCCCACTAAAATACAGGGTGTTTTAGGACAGTGGTGTTTGACCTCTGGCTGCCATTTGGTTGTTATATTGTGATAAGAATGAATATTATCAACACTGAAGCACAGGAGGAATACGTCGGCCTATAAGGGATTATTAAATAAAAAAATTCAAAAAAATTTATTAAATTCATTGCAAGAATTGAAAATTGCTTTTAAAGTAATTGTTAACTAACCCCGGGATAAGAGAGTGGTCGGAGTCGCTCATAATCTTCTTGTCCAGCGGTGTCCCAAAGGGTGAGATTGACATTCGTTCCCTCCATCTCAAGACTTCCGGCATAGTTTTCAAAACTATTTTTATAGTAATTATTGTATAAATATATTATATTATAGACTATAATAACAATTGAAATGATTTTAAATAAATAAATATTTGATAAAAGTTTGCATTCATTAGAGACTGAGAGTTATGTTCAGTAAAAATAAACAAAATATGATTGAAGTCATACACAGTTGGGATGTATTCTCCGGTCGGGAACTTTCCCGTCGTATAGCTAATCAATAGACACGTCTTTCCCACCGTTCCTATGGGTTAATCATATTAGAGACACAAGTATTTAGATAAATATGACAAACAGGTATGACATGACATACCGTCGCCGACAACAACCACTTTAATCGGTCGACTGTTAACACAGTTTAGTTTAGTTGTCATTCTCATTGATTTGAATGGCTTTTCAATAAACGCTTGAAAATAAAAGTTATGTTTAGTTATATAAACTATAATTCGTTAAACAAATGACAGATAAAAACAAAGTTTTATATGATTTGTAATTATTATAATAATAATTATGAAATCAGACACTCATTCACTCATTGAACGCAAAATACGAAGAATTTTGTAAATGAATATAAAATGCAATCTTTATATCGTATGTAAAGGTTTTCATAGCATTCTCTCCGCACTTATACTAACATTGAATTCACAATAAATATACAATGAATTCACAGCCGATTCAGTGATAAGTTAACTCACAATAACTTTTTATACAATACAATAATTGACTTCCTCTTCAACTCCAGAGCTCTTTCCGCTATTTTTACTGATATAAAGTTAATATAGTTTATTGAAAACACACTGAATATCACTCATTAATGTATGAGTTAGTGTTGGGTCGAAAGGAAGCGTTGATTCATTGAAAGTAAGAAATTGTGATTATATTTGACTTAATTCTCAAGTATTGCACTCTCTTTTCAATAGTCTATTGCCTATTGCTTTCAATGTAATTATATAACTGTTAATACATTATATAATGACTTTTTTGTGTTGCAAATGAGCGCAGGATAACTATCCATCCCATAAGTTGTTGCGCTTGAAGTGGGAGTCATGTGAAGCATTCAATTAAAAAGTTTTGGGTTGAGTTGGGTTTGCATTCAATTCTTGGTCTGAAGTTGATATCAATTTATATCAAACTCTGTAACCTTTTAATGCAATAACGGTTAACAACCGGCTATTAATCACTTTAGGGATGACTTATATTATGGTATCCCTTATTTGACGTTTTAACCAAGTTCAATTAATAAATTATACACATTACAATCAAATTTATAGATTAATTCAAATATATTTGTCAATTGATCTCTTAATGGCATTTATTTTGACAGTAATTATAGACCTTGCTCAAAATATGATACTTACTGAACAAATGTATGCTTAAAATTAGATTCAATTAATAATGAAATATTTATTTGATTTTATTCTTGTGTTTCAATTAAAGCGGAAATAAATAAAAGTTATTTAAAGTTTATTTAAAAGTTTATAATTGAATGAAAATATTATATCATTTAAGTCGAGAAATGACAGGAATTTTTCAATTTTGTTATTTTTAGTCGACTTTTCAATTATAACTCATTTTTGAAAATTGAATTAAATATCAAATGAGTTGATCTGAACCATGAAATGCAACCCTTTATCTGATATTAAGTGCAATATTTATGTTATTCTTGCGGTAATTGATGCAAAAATATAACGGTTTGTCACATCCGGCCCTCAGTATTGCACACAAAGACATTCTTTGTCAGCAAAAACATTAGACATAATCTAAACAACAATTTGTCTAAAGTTTCCGAAAGATATTCTTTACATGACTTTGAAGTCATTAATAAATTATTACATTTATGAAAATATTTCACAAATCGTCACAAAAATATGTGAAATATTGTTACAAAGCATATAAACTAAAGGATTACTCCTCAAAGCGACTCATTTAGAGCACAATTGAAACCTTTTGCTCCAATTCTTAAGACATTTAAACAAATATTTGTAAAACTATTGATAACTAAATGTTGGACTAAGTGTTGGAGTATTTGATCTAAATTTAAATTTTTATGATTTAAAGATAATTTTTGCTAAAAATAATAAAACAATTATTATTTTCAAGTAATAACACAGACTTTAACCCAAAAATAGCTTAAGAATAACTAATTTTAATTGTATTTCATTGATGACAACACCAGTCATAGGTAGGGCACAAGTAGGAGAACTCAAGTAGGAGAAACAAGTTCAATTGAGTGTTTGTCCCGTATTTACAACACATAATGAATTCTGTATTTTCCACTTATTATTGCACAAAAAGCCTAAAAAATGTTTTTGTAAATAGAGTTCTGAAGCACTGAAGCACTGGTTTTCAGTGAAGCGACCAGTTTTCCAGTGCTTTCTGACGTCGATATGTTTTGAGACAATACCTGATGTCATGCTTTAGATTTTTTCAAACTTATCGCACAGTTTGCCTTCAGATCACGACCTGATTCCGGGATTGACACAGGAGTTAGACCTAAAGTCTTCAGTGAATACTTGAGACAATTAACGTTAAAATCATTCACTAATATATGAAAAATATTTCTTTCATCAAAAACTGACCAAAACTTTATTTGATTAATGAATTCAACATAACTTTAAATAACTTTAAAACCTGTGATAACTATTGCATAACTTTGGGTAATATTCATATAATTGTTGTATAGATTTCAACCTCTAATGCAAGAAGTTTTCCATTGATTTGATTCAACAATTTATTTAACTTTAAAGTAAACACATATCCAGTGATAAGTGATATGCAATTAATTGGTACTAAATATCAAATATTCTTTGAATTTATTGACAAATAAGTAAATTTCAAGTGAAATCTATTGTGAATATCCTTGAAGAGAGTAGAATCCCCTCAACATCTCTGAACACCAGTGCAGTGCACGTCTGAGTAAGCATTTCATTAATATATCAATTATTTGCAAATATTTTCTCATTTTATAAAATCTTAAATCAATTGAAAGTTTCAATAATTATTTATTCATTTATTTGTCAATAGATTTCATAGAGATATCCAAAACAATGTATAGCTTAGGAGTGTTGACACTATTCCTAATCTGTAATACCATTCCCGGATCTAAAGCTAATGTGAAGGACATTGTAAACAACTGTTTTGCGACCGAAAGCGACGAACAATTGATTGATAACAAGGTTTCGACTTTAAGTCCATCAGAATTGTCCAGAATTTTGATCGAAGGCTCACATTATTTTGCTTTTGATTTATTGAAAGCATTGCATAAATTTGAAGCCAAAGAAAACTCAGCCGGACTTCTGATGAGTCCCTCATCTGTTTGGTCGGCACTTATTATCACATATATGGCCGCAAAAGGAGAGACAGAATCGGAATTAAAGAATAGATTAAATCTGAATAACATTCCTAAGAGTTCGGTGGGAATGGCTTATCAGGGGTTAAGGCTTTGGAATGATCTGAAGAAGAATATGTCGAAGACATCTGAATCAATGTCTGAGAAGACATCCATATCCCAGGCCAACAGAATATTTGTCAACAATGATCTCAAACTGAATGAATGTTTTACGGAATTCTTTGATTCAGACATAAAACAAATGAATTTCACTTCAAATCCAATCAAATCTAAAGACTATATCAATGATTGGGTGAAAAACCAAACCAATGGTAAAATAACTGATTTATTACCTAACGGTGCGGTCAATCCCTGGACCAAAATGATTATTGCAAACGCAGTTTACTTTCAGTCAAAGTGGTTGAATCAGTTCAATAAAGACAACACAAAGAACAGCACATTCTTCGTCTCCCCGACCGATGAAATATCGGCGAAAATGATGTCAATTGAAACCACTTTGTTGTACGGAATATCAGAACGACTTCAGTCGACGGCCATTGAGTTGTCTTACGCTAACCCGGATTACTCTATGATTATAATACTGCCAGACGTTGGCAAAGGTCTCGATTCACTCATCTCTAGTATAAAGCCCTCTGACCTCTACGATCTGGTGGGGGATATGTATGACGACGAGGTCACTGTCCAGTTGCCTAAATTCAAAGTGGAACAGGAGTTTGAGTTGGCCGGACCTCTCTATTCAATTGGCATTAAGAAACTATTTGATCCCCGGTTTGCAGATCTGTCATCACTTTTCCAAAGAGTGGACAATACCAGTGCTGACGATACACGTAATGATGGCTTTGCACTCAATTCAGTGGTTCACAAGTCATACATAACTGTCGACGAAGAGGGCACAGAAGCGGCCGCCGCCACAGCCATGATCTACGGCAGGTCCGGCCGCCCAGTTTCGCCGACAACATTCATAGCCAACCGGCCATTCCTATACCTAATACGAGATGTGGCGACAAACTTCATCCTATTCTTAGGGACAGTCAGAAGACCTCTTCAATAGTCGTAACGAAAAAAATAACACAAAAATTGTAAATATATTTAAAAATCCATTAAAACATAAAATAAATCAAAATTTATATCAAATTAATTGAAAATAATTGAAATAAAGAGTAGTTTTTATTAATTAGTTGTTTGTCTATCGTTATCACAGTTTTGTACACATTTTGTAATCAATTGAATGTTTTTTAATCAAAATTTATTAATAATAAAACGGTTTTCGGAAATAAAAACTAAAATTTAAATAAACTTTTAATCAGTTCTTAAAAAGAGAGCAAAAATTTTGTAAACAATTGTAATCTGAAATCAATTTTCTTAAAAAAGGGTTAAATTTAAACAAAAAAATAGACATTTTCTAAAAAAGGGGCGAAAAGGGGGCAAAAATAAACGTAAAAAACAACTGAAATGTTGACATAATTGGGACTTAATTTCAAAATTAACTTAATTATTAATATTTATAATATATATTACACTTAAGTCTTCACTCAAATGAAGGTTTAGTTCAAAAACATTATCAAAACATTCATTCAATAAACTCTAAACGGATTGATATGCGAGACGACGACTACGTCTTCTACCGATGAAGTAAGCGATCAATACTATAACTACCAGTCCGGCCAACGCCGCGCCCACGGCTATCGGCACTACATCACTGATTTCCGTTGACTTGCAATCAATCTCTGTTTAAAACATAAAAATCAATCAAACATTCACTTAATTTCACCAAAATTTCAAACCAGAGTCAAAAACGCCGCTCTTTTTGCCATCAATATAGGCCTCGACTTTAGTACTCAAGAAATCAATTTGAATATCAAATCCATCGGCTTTAGGGTTAGCCTCCTGTGCTTTCTCGCAGACATACGAGTGCTCTGTGGCCACATTAAACAGTTTTAAGTCACCTTCGGTTGCGGTCACGAATGAACCTGTAGTTAAGCAATGGTTTAAACAAATGCACACATAATCAGAGTTTCCGTTATTTACCGTATTTCGTACTGTCCTTCAGCTGAGGGAACAGTTCTTTTGTCAAATTGAAAGACAGCAACACTTCGTGGACATACACTTTATCCTCAGTTTTATTGAAAGTAAGCGTCAAATTGGCTGAAGTGTGCTCTTCGTTGACAAAACTAATACCAATGGCTTGAAGTCCGGAATGGGATGTACTGTTACAGTAACTAAGCGCTGGATTCACAGATGAATTGACAGGAATTGTAAAACCGGTCTCTAATTCAGTGTTATTTGTATTATTGTATTTCACAACGATTTGAACCGAAAACTTAACGTTAATACAAGTGACCCCTTCAGCGGTAACATTGCCTGTAAATGACTCAGGTTTGGGCACAGGCGCCGGCGTTGGGGGTACTGTCGGAACTGGCGTTGGAGTAGGCTTTGCGGTAGTAGTAGTGGTCGGCGCCGCAGTGGTAGTCGTCGTCGTTGTTGGCTTATCAGTGGTGACAGGGGGAGCACTGGTAGTAGTAGTAGTGGTGGTCGCGTTAGTGGCAGACACCGTCGCCGCCGGCACAGGACTCTGAGCGCTCACTAAAGCTATTGAAATAATCAATGAAATACGATATAAACTCAACGTTTGTCTCAAGTGTTAGTCATTTAATGAATAAATTGTCTACTAAACCCTAAAAACTCATTGAATTTCTGGCATAACATTGAAAAGCGTTTTGAAATACATTTCAATCAAAAGGTATTGGATTTCAAACAAATAGTACAAAACATAAGTCACATGTAATACATCACAGACTGTCAACTCATCTACGCATAAAATGTTTCCAAAAAAAACCCATAATTAAAAAACACAAAAGATTTTCTTCCCATCCGATAGTCAAGTGCTTAGCAGTGGATATGAAAGGCAAAACTCAAAGGTCTGAAAGGCGTCTGATTTGAGCACCAAATGAGCCAACAATTAATGAAATAATCTATAGATTGGTTTGTAATCACTATTTGATGTACAAAACAATTGACAGACAAATGCATTAAAACTGAGTTCAAAACCATGTTATCATTGATTGAATTGAATAATACTATCAATGCCTCAAAAAATAACTATTTATCTGAAATACGATTAAAACTTGAAAATGATATCAAATTTACGCAAATATTAGACTTGAAAATCAATTTTACAAATATTTAAACACAAAACTCATTCAAAGGTTTCTCTAAACTCAACTCAAATAACGACAAAAACCCCTTAAAAGTGATTCAAAATAAATGCCTTTTCTTTCACTAAAATTAATACTAAATTCAAAGTTTAAGTGATTTTTTGGTTTACATTAAGCGCTGAAGAGATAAAACGTTTCACCGATTTATCATTAATTTGTAATTTAAGACAATTTTAGTCAATATCTCAAACGTTTGACTCATTTTTACACTACTTTTACATCAAATTCAAAGACAAATACATTAAATGTTTAAAAATTAATTAAAATCTCATTTCATATAAACAAAAAATTAGCGATTTTTGTGACAAAAATCACTCAAAATATCACAAATGACTGCAAATGTCAGCAACTGTTTATACAATTGATATAAAACTACAAATCAATTGCAAAACAATTGAAAAAAAATATTAAAAATGAAAATAAAATAACATTTTATTGACTCAAAGGCTAAACAAAACACAAAACGACGCAAACGACTGATAAATCTGTTCATCATTTCAAACAGCAATTGAATTAAATTAAAGCAAAGCTTAACTGAAACTCAATTTACAAATCAACTCAAAACTAAACTACAGTTTAATTGCAATCAAAATCACAATTCATTTAACGCTTAAAAATGGTTAACAAATGATTGGCAACAAAAGGAGAGACGACTTACCGATCAATACAAACGCAATCCAAAAGCATGGCATTGAAGACATCGTTGAAGACATCGTTGAAGACATCGTTGAAGAAAATGATTTTCAATACAATTGAGACTTAAATACAAGTATTAAATGAAAAATCAATTAATTGTTAACAAAAATCAAATCAAACCACAAATGAAAGCAATTTTTAGTTTCACTTCTCTTTCGTCTCTTTATGTCTATCAGTGTTTAAGCTATCGCTGAAAACGCCCCAAAAATATGGTTCAAAATATACGTCTTCTTCACTCATAAGTCGGAAAAAGCCCTAAACTGTGATCACATTTCACTGAAAAGTGAATAGAAATGCGAGTAAACTCTGAATAACATTGAAATGAAGTCATTATTTGTGAACAAGTTTTGGGGATTTTTCTCTACTTTCGGTTGGTTTCCACTGAAAACACAATACGTTTAGTTGAAAACGACCTCAACTTTGACTTCCAATCATATGATCGTATGATTTGTGATAAAAAAGCGATCACTTGTCGAAAGTTTGTTACCTTTTATGATAGCAATCAACTTATGATCACTTATTATGAATAGTCAATGAATTTGAGGCTATTTTGTATCAAAAAGTACAGAAATACTACAAACTGTTGACGTTATTTGATAATAGTTCAGTTGAGTTCATATGCGTCTAATAACAAGGTCTTTAATAATTAATCTCTGTTTACATTTAATTTAACTTTTTAATAGGATATTGTAAATATAAACAAGCACTATTTTTAGTAGACGTAGAATTGAAGTGATTTCCTGTTATTAGTTATTAGCAGTGATTGTGGATTAGATTTAGTAAATGAGAGGTTCAATTCAATAACGGGCTATCTCTGAACATATGGTTATGTAATAAAAGGGCCCAAAATATACACCAAAATATTAAAGCTTTTTTCATAAACAATGAATTAATTGAATATAATTTTAGTCAAAAACTAAATTAAAGTAATGTTTATATAAATTAAAATAAATTACAAATAATTATTAATTAATAATAATTTAGTTTTGTTTTATTTGTTTTCATTGAATACAGTGCTATAAAACACATGTTATGATAGCAATGTATACTCTTATTAAATAGTACTACGTCATCAGAGATAGCCCGTTATTGAATTGAACCTCTCAAATATTGATAAGATTTAAAGATTTTCTCTATAATTAATTATCCTTAATTTTTAATCATGATAGTGAACTAGCTTAATTTGTTCATTAGTAAACGTCAATTAATTCTGTAATATACTTTAGATTATTATTTTATAATTAACTTCTGATTCCTTTAACATACCATTGATTTTATAGTATTTTATTTAAACAAGGCCATTATTTTTATTGATATAATACATTAAATTAGTCTTTATTCTAGACTAGATCAATTTTTTATAGACAAAATATAGTATGATTTAATGATTAATAATCATTGATTATCATTAAAAGTAATATTATTACAGTATCACAACTAACACACAAATGAATTTATATACTCACTGTTTCCTCTTTAGAGCTGAAGTTAAAACATTGTCTTCAATTGACTGAAGGATTGAATAATAGTTTAAAAGTTTGTTTAATAACTAATAAGTGTTTAATCACTTGATTGCCACTCAATGGCCGAGAAGTGTATTCGGGATCGACTGCTGGCCATCGTTGACGACATGGAACTCATATCCAAGTAATGACTAATCCATTGAAACATTCATTTTAATGACAATTGTCTTCACATTTAACCACAAAAACAGAGAACTCTTTGAAATAGTCTTAACTCCGAAGCCGTTGAGACAAAACCTGACGTTAGATAACAACCAATTGGCGGACCTATTGGTCGCCAAAGACAAGGAACTGAAGAATGAGTTAAAGGCAGCGAAAGAGCAGGAATTGGTTCACAAGAATATGTTAGACCTCAAGGAAGAGGTGGATAAACACGACCATCAGATACGACAACTCCAGAAACACCTCAAAGAAGCCGAACATATATTGGTCTTAAATATTGAGTCAATTGTTGAGTTGTTTTAACCTTTTTTTGTCCACACATTTAGGCGACGGCTATATATCAGGCAAAACAGAAACTACAGATCATAGCGAAGGCCACAACACATCCCATACCCTCTGAAGAGTTGATAAGATATGCACATAAGATAAGTGCCGCCCATTCAGTGTCGGCGCCCTATAATTGGGAGATCGGAGACCAGAGGCGTCCCTATCCGACCGACATTGAGATGCGGTCCGGACTTCTGGCCAATTATAACGACCCCAACATTGCCTCTAATTTATTACAACAACAATCACATCAAATGAACGCCTATTCCGGACAACAGACACAACAGCAAGAGATGGCCAGACCTTCGAGTACTGCCAGCACTTCCAGCGGCTCCTCATTCGCGTGGGGACACGACATTAAGCCCAATGTGAGCGCTCTGTCCTCTTATCCACACCACCACTCAATGGACGTGAAGTCCAACAAAGACAACGATGACGTGGAGGTGATGTCCACCGACTCCTCGAGCAGTTCCTCCAGTGATAGCCAATGATTGAAAGAGATTTCAATTTTCACTCATTTTATATCAAATTTTGTTTTGATTTTTCATTATTTATATATTTATTAAGACTTAAGACTAAAATCATTCATAAAATCAAATGAAATGTAATTTTGAATTGAATTTCAATAACTGTTTTGTATTTATAAAACATAACTCAAACTTAATATCAATTGATTTGTTGACCAAAACCTCTCACAAAATGTCTTTTATTTTAATCTCTCATTTCATTTCCACTTCAAATGACAGAGCACTTGATATATGGTCTCTAATGGACTGTTTTTTCGATCAATATTTCTGAATTCAAATTGATTCAAGGTCAATAGAGAATATCACCTTGCTCAATAAACCACTTTCCACTAGTGTCTGAAAATTTTCAGTATTTGAGAAATTGTCGTGGCTTAGTTTTCTTTAAGTGATTGTGCTTTAAGTGTAAATTAAAGTTAATATTTTTAAATTTAAAATTTATCTTGGTAAACATTTGGTTAATAATAACAGATATAGATAATATTGAGATTCCAAACCAGAGGCCAAGTAAAGAAGCAAGATAACATATAAACTCAATTGTTTCCATGATAGGCTTGTGAGAATATAAGTCATCAGGCTCAGACGTCATCACCAATCGTAAAGAGAGATAATCTTTGTCATAATAGCTTTGAGAGAGGAATATTGGTCTGTAGTAGGTGAACTCACAATCACTGTATCGGCATTTATTGGAGCAATATTTCTTCACTTTCATATAATCAAGGCAAACCTCTTCACTAAGTCTGATATTCTCTTCCCATTCATATACAATCAAATTGCTTTCAATGTAACCACACTTTTCAACACTAATATCAATATAACATCTTCTAATGCAGTCTCTCTTTGATATGTATTTACTGTTTCGGCGATAATCATAACAATCGGTTGAATGCGGACTCTTTAACAGCTTATATGACTTCATTACATAAGTTATATAATACTTATAATCCTTTTTCAATTCCATAGTATCCCAGCTATCTATTGAATATCCCTGATAAGAGTCATGCAAATATAAGTACCAAGTTTCATAATATTTGGGAAATTCAATAAAATCTACCGACAATTCTTCATTCCCGGTCATAGTTAGCGATTTGTTTACTTGTAATAAAAACAAGGAATTAGTAAACAATATAATCTCAGCTTTTAATTCATTAAGAATAATAAAGTATTAAATATTCTTATCGACCTTGTATGAAATATTATCAAAACTATATTTAAATATACAGTTGACGACCGATAGTATCAACTGATTTGGTTTGGGGAAAATAGTTGATAGTATCGATAGTTGATAATAATGATTGGTTCAAAAATACCGTATTACCCCACACACTATGACATGTCGGTATAGTTTAGGTTTATGCTCTTATCAGTAAATATATGTTTCTGTCGTATTAATATGTTTACCAACATTAACTATTATAAATTAAATTAGAAAATATCACCCAAAATAAAAATTAATCTTTATATTTGCTATTTTTCTAAATAAACAGGTTAGTCAATTAAAAAATAAAATATATATTTATTTAAAACAATCATATTTTAAAATAATAAAAAATATTGTAATGGATTGCTTATAAATATTTTAATAATTAATAGTAATAAATCGATTGACAGTATTTGCTTTATAAATATTGGATAATATATTTATCAAGAGTAAGTTTAAAAGAAAAGAAAATTAAAATACAATTTATTTATTAATTTAATTGACAATGTGTTTATTCTTAAATTGTTTTTATTTATTTTTAATTTTGTCTAATTTTTATTTTTTAAACGCCTAATTCATTATTTGTTAAAATTATTTTTTTTAAATTATAAATATTGAAGAAATTAAACTAGTAAAATTGGAAATAGTTCTACAACTGACATTTATTTACATGCCGAGTATTGTGAGTAAGTACGGTATTTTAATTCTTATAATATACCAATTATTAAATTTAAGAAAAATAGTTTTTTGTTTGTTTTGACGATTGGATTCGATATTCAAGAGAATTATTAAACATTTTTAGGAATTATACTTCAGTTTGCAATTTGAAAAATAGTTGATAATATCGATTGTGTTTTACATATAAGTGATATATTTTTGTCTTAAAAACAGTTGATATTAAACATTAGTTGATAATATCGGTAGTGATACTATCGGTTGTTTTTAACATTAGTGTCTATGAGAATGGGTTTTGGTTTCAGGGTTTAGTTGATTGTATCCATTAGTTGATACTATCGGTGTTGATACTAAAGGTTGTCAACTTTAACATTAGTAATACTATAAATATTAGGTGAACTATTCACAAGGCAAATCATAACATTTAAAAATGTTGTAACTTATTTATATTATCAACATCAATTATCGCTTTAGTATTTTAAATATGATAAAATACGTTAATCGATATATATTTAATTAAAGGGGGTGGTGATTAAAATATAAAATATATGGCCAAGAATCGTTAGGAATTGTTCGTAATTTGATATGTTCTTGAGGTTGAGATCTGAAATGATTTTGTTGTAAATTGTTTGCTTCAGTAAATAGTTTTTAGTCAAACAAATGCTGATTGAAGGCAACGGCACCGTTAGGTCATTAGTGAAGTAGACATTAGTAGTGGTTTCATATGAGAAGTAAAATAAACTCATTTTGTAGGACTGATAGAAGAATCCGATGAAACAAATGATACTTATTATCACTTTTGGAGTATTTTTGTATATTTTTTGTGTAGATTTCATGTTTAGATAAAATTATTTTGTGATTGACTTTACTTTTGAGAAACAGATATTCATTTGATTTTGATTTCATTGAATATAAAAATCGTTTATTTATAACAAAATATTAATTTTTATTTAATGAATAGATTTTTATTGTTATGAAAACAGTATTTAAGTGTTTGTCTGAATTCTAAGGATTTTCGTCAAAAGATGTTTACGTTTTTGAAATCAAACGTAATTTCATAATTTAATTAAAAATAATTGATTAATAATTGTTGATTTTAATTCACAATTTATAAGAGGTTTCGATGACTTTTAAGAAAAACATTGAAAGCATTGATATTATCTGTGAATTAAAAGGTTGAGAAAAAGTCAGAAATAAATATTAAATGGATTTGTGTTTAAATCAATTATTAATTACTCACTTCATAGCACTTGAAGTAATTAATGGTAAATAACTTCCAACACGAAAACCACATTGACTTTACACTCAATATACCAATCATTTTGTTGACCTAAACATTAATTTTAGTTTGTTATGAATTTCACATAAATATATTCATACCTTTAAATTCAATTTAAGGGGTATTTTATATTTGAATTGTTTTCGAGAATAAATATTTTGTGAAGCAATCAATGAATTCAATACTTTGTATGATTTGTTTGTCTCATAATTGACTGAAGAGGC
>JAQGAT010001090.1:0-18032 GCA_034687845.1 Pantelozetes paolii
CTGACATTGGTTTCTATTGTTATGATTTGTTTCCAATGAATAATTGGGAGTTTTATCAATACCTATATATAGCCGGGTCAAATTATTTCCTAATAATGAGTTTATTTTAATGTATTATTTATATAATTTATAAAACAATCTGTTTAAACAATCTGTATAAAACAAAATATTATTGTTTCAATCATTTCTGTATTTCTTTGTTCTTAAATCAATAAACATCCGAATATTTACTAATATTTATATCTCAGATAAATTCACATTTCTTCGCTTATGAGTGAGCTGGCTCATTTCTCATCATAAGGCGATCACTATTTTAAATTTTGTTCAAGTTGAACTTTGGACTGATTTTTAGATTGAGTATAACATAATATTGAAAATGAAGTTAATATTAATATCCTAGCAATAATTGAAAATCTATCAAGATTCATTGATTTTGATTATATTGTTATGTATTTTGTCCCAAAATACACAACTGATAAAAAGTCTGTCCAATGCTTATTGAAATCAGTGTTTAATTTAATTGATTGAATACTTTAAGAGAGTGTCACTGAAGTTAAATGACATTTCCTGTTACCAAATAGACTGATGTCGTTGTCATCCACTACTTAGTCAAAGGGGCTAAACATCTAATCAACGAATCCCTAAACATATGAACACAAACACTAATTTTAACACAACTTTTAAGAATTGAAAAAATACTTAATTCTTAGAAAACTTCAAAACATTATTCAAATAATTGTTGAAAAATATTGAAACTAATGATTAATTAATTGATTGATTTGTATATTTGATAAGACCTTGTCATCTGATGTTTAGGACCAACGAAATCACTTAATTTAATCAATTTTAATAATATCTATGTTTTGCTAAACACTTATTACAAACATTGCAAACACAAACTCAATGTTATCACAAAAACACAGGAGAAGTGAAGAACAAAGTTATCCATTGATTGAAATATATTTTGAAGTTTGGATTAAATATGTTTTCAATTAATTGTAATTTTAGTGTAATTTTCATCGTTTGTACACTTTATTCAGTATTAAATGCAAATTCAATTGAATCTCATTTTACTGACGATAAAAGTATGTCTGAAATGAATTGTTTGTTAACTTTTAAGTGAATTGAAAGTTCATTTTCTTTGTGTTAAACACACTTTCAATGATTTAATTCTCATTCAATGCACGGATTTTTCTCAAAGGTGTGAATCTGACCATCACTTCAGGAGAGACAACACATTTGAAGTGTCCATTGAGTGCCGACAACGTCACTAAGAATTCAGTAAAAAATTGATTAAAACTTTTGATAAATATTTATATAAAATAAATTCAATCAAACAATTTGTTCATCAATTTTAAGGTGACGTGGATTAGGAAAAGAGACGGACATATACTGACCAATGGTCTTATCAAATACATATCCGATGCCAGAGTGTCTCCTCATTTGCATAATAATCATTTTGTGCTTGAGATAAGGAATGTCAGCAAATATGATGCCGGAGTTTACGAGTGCGGACATACAAGCGCTGGAAATGCAGAGCTGGTATAACACAACAGATATAATCATAAAATAGTAAACTAATTATAAATCATTTCAGATCCCAAACACAACAACCCTTTTTCGTCTCAATGTTTTCGGTAAACACTAAACACAAAAAAAAATCAATTAATTGTCAAATAATCAGTAATTGTTTTATCCAGATTCAAAAGTCAACAGAAATGAGATGATAAATATCTTGGATCTCTTGGAACTAAGTTCTGAACAACAGAACCAGAAGATCAAAGAATTTCTTGAGAGAGCGGAGGATATACTGAAAAAAGCTGAAGACCCGACCGGAACCCTCAATCCAGCGGTTGTTGTCAATGAGTTCCTCTCCGACCCTATGGTTATCAAAGACTTCAATATCACAGAAGACGGAGGAATGACTGAATTTCAGGGCGCCTTCAAAAACATGAATATTCATGGCTTAAAACAATTGAAAATAAGTAAAATGTCATTCAATTTGGGGCTCTTTGAGCTGAAAGTGGAGATGGATTTGCCTGTCCTTAGTCTGCAAGGGGTCTACGAATTGGACGGAAAGGTTAGTCAAAAACTATTATTTCGTTTAATCTCAGACAGAGTTTTTGATTTAGTGCTCAAATCAATCCGCTTTTGAAACAAAATTAATTTTGTTGAGCACTCTATTGAATAATTCAATTGATTTCCGATAAATGAAATCAATTTTAGTGAGGAAATAAATATAAGAAAGATCTTTTTAGTTTTTCCTCTCTTTCCAGAATTGAATCAAAATTTATTTCATTTTTCACTGCAATCCCTGAAAAATTGTGATCTGTTTTCAAATGAATAAATCTCTTATAGTATTAAGAAATGTCTTATTCTTTACGACAATGATATTGATTTCAAAACAACAGAGTTTCAAATAAAGATAAAAAAGGATTTAAAGACAAAAATACAAAACAAAATAAAAGCAAAAAATCAAATCTAATGTTAAGTTAAGAGAGAAAAACAATAAACCGATTGAAGGCTTACTGTATATAAAACTTTTCGCCCCTTTTCTCCACTAAACTCAACTAAATATAGCAATCATTTTGTATTTCAGGTGACATTCTTCCCCGTCTATGGTGAGGGAGACTTCTATATGAATGTCACCCAAATAGAGATCAACGCATTCGGCGCTCTGGAGAGGACTCCCGACGGAAAGGTTAGGATAAAGGAGATTGACTTAAGTGTCTTCACCGATGAGATAGAGCTACACATGGATAACCTAATGGGTGGGGGAATGATGGGAGGAATCACCAACTCATTGATCAATCAGATGTCAGGCATGATCTTCGGTCACATCAAGAATATACTGTTAGATGAAGTGTCCGCTGATATAAAGACGATGATAAACACCCAACTGTCCCATTTGCCCACCGACTTCGTCGACCGCAAGTCAAACACTATCTTCGATGGTATACTAGAGAGAGCCAAACAGGCGATCAATGACTCAGCACTGGATCCGATGCCTTTGCCCGCATTCAAAGATCAGTTCAATTACAATATAATGGTATTCAAACTGAATGGAGAGCTCCGGGTATTCAATGGCTATCTGTCCGGTTTGAGCAGTTTGGTGAGGACTGGCGATATTATCGCCAACTATGACAACAATGAAGTGGTGTTTGAGGCCAGTATGGGATTTACTAACTTAACCGGTGGTTACGACTGGAAGACTAATGTCATGGGTTTGTGTCAACAAATTTTTTAATACCATTCCTAACACACACTTTGAGTACAATTAGAGTCTTAAGTATTAAATGTCATTTCACTTTAAAAATAACAGAAAAAAGTGCAAAAAAGTGTCACTTTTTTCAAAAACAAATTAATATTAAGATAAGGGTTTGAGATATTCTCTGACAGATGAATGACTTAACACTAGACAGGGTTAAACTATTAATCAAACATAAACTAGGAGAGAGGTCACCTCGCAGTGAATAAACAAGGCACAATTATCGCTTCACTTAATCTAATCTGAGCTATTACATAGAAAATAATAGTTGACTCAGGCACAAATCAATAAAGTGTACAATTAATCTCTTTACAGGTGGCGGTCCATCCGGTTCTGCATCGATATCACTGTCGGGTATCTCATGTTATCTGCAGATAAAACAGGAGCTCCGAAAGGGGGCCAAACCGACAATCAGCTCATTTAGGATACAGAAGATCAAGCACTTATGGATTGATGTGAACGGGTTGGGCAGTTGGGACTTCATACTGGAGTTCATAATGAATTTGGTGTCAAATGCATTCAAGCTCTCTTTGGCCAACGCTATCGGAGGGCCAGTGACTGAAGCCATTCAGAAGGAGTTAAACAGTTTTCCGATTAGTTTCCTATAATAATGATAAGTGTTTTGTGTTTCGTACCCAAAATCTAATCATTCATTCAATTCAAACGACTCTTTACTTTTTTAGTGCACTCTTTTCAACCCATAAATACTATTATACTATAAAAATGAATCAATAATTGAATGAATGTCTAAATTGATGGCAAACTAAACATTAGAGTGAAATCCGTTGTAATTATTCATAGGGAAAGGCTTTTAAGGTCTGTTGTCTTAAAGTAAAAATAAAACAGCAGCAAAAATTATTACTGCATTTAAGGGGCTATAATAACTCCCTTAATATAAATTATTCAAATCTTCAGGAATAAGGGGTTTACTTGGGTATAAAACAATTGATAACAAGTAAAAACAATATTTTATTTCATAAATCTCTAACCGATTCTTAAATTCTGAAACAATTCTTCAAATATAAAGAGATTTTCTGCAAATATTTTACAAACAAATTGTTTTTAAACAAATGTTATTAACAGTCGATTAGTTGATGAGAAAAATGACCACAAAATTAGATCCAAAAAAACTTCTTAATCACTGAATCACTGCTATTATAGTATAGGTTCAGGAGATTATTTGAGAGGTCAGTGACAGCTGTTTTGTGTGACCATTAGATTCTTGTGTTGATTAAGAGCAGCACTGAATGAATGAATGAATCAATGAATGTGTGAATTGAATGTTAGATAGAGAAGCACTGAATGAGTTTGGATGGCCAGCGCTGGCTATGCCTACAAAACACAGCGCCTGTTATTTCAAACCTGTGTAACAGAAATACTATTATTATCTGAATTAAGAAGACTTTGTGTTGACTTGAAATCATTCACAAGAAGTTCTTTATCTAATTCTAAAGCATCTGATTCTGAATGACTTAGGAATGGCTTTAGTTCTTGGCCTATGAGTGATGAGTCCTGTGTCGATGCCATTGTCTGCTCACAAATGCCATTCAATTTTGAGCACTGGGTTCGAGTGTTATTCAATACAAGCAATTTCTGGCACTCATTCACACCGTTAGCCAACGATTTGTTCAATAGATTAAATGAGTTTTGTTTTTGATAATGAAATCTATTGTCATATCTGTTGTCAAAGTGTTGTAAATCATTGTTTGAATGATTATTATATATAAACTCTGTCTCACACGAGTCGAGCACTAGTAGTGGTGGACTACTCCTGCGGAATGTGTCGAACGACATACTGGTGCTGATGGTTGAGGAGGGGTTAGACGAGGATAGCTGTTGTTGAGCGGAATAGTGTGGACCAAAGTTGGTGACGTCAGGTGTGGTGAGAGGGTCGGAGCCAAAGCGATAGGACTTAAGGTCTTTGGTATCTCTGATGATATCGGAAATCAAAGCGATTTCCGGTTTACTTGAAAATATATTTTTCATCTCTAAGTCTGTGTTTTTCACGTTTTGTAAGATATCTATTGGCCCTAACTTTGGGGACAGTGTTGAGGACCTAATGGACGCACATTTCTTCGCCCGAATCAATGGCAACATAAATAAGATGAGCACAAATACCAGTGCTATTATAACACCGATTATATAACAAGTGATACGATATTCAGACAACTCTAGGCTAGCATTGGATTCAATTGTTTGTCTGACAATTAAACTAAAATTTTGATGACTTATACCGCCTTTGTTTGCGGCCAAGCATTGCATTTGTTGACTGTCCTCTGCTTTCAGATCATTAATAGTAATATAAGACGAAACGTATGTCTCGTTTAGTATTACTTTCTCAATAAGAAAGTGTTTGTCATTATTTAGGGACAGATTGTTGTGTTGAGTGCCGTTCAATGAAAATTTCCAATTGATTGATGGCAAGGGATAACCGCTAACAGTGCAGTAGATTGTGATGTTTTGGCCAATATTTGTCTGAAAATTAGTGGATTTTGTGTGCATTTCTGGTGAACACGAATACTCCTCTGTATTCAAAGCCTTCCAGGAATGGCCTGACATTTAAAAAACAAGAAAACATAGGTTTTAGAGTAAATTTAAAAAAGTAATCCGTTTTTCAATTTTAATGTTTAAATGTTTGATAAAAACAATTCATTTAATCTCCTATTATGCCTTCTGCTTACCTCCCATTCCCCTCCCTGTGCTCTCCTTCTTTCTCTCTCCCAAGAATTTAAATCACTTTACTCTTATATCACTCATTGAGTAAAACAAAACAAAAAATAATAGCAAAATCTGAGCTAAAACTTCATCCCAAAGACCTAAACACAACTCTAATCTAGAAAAAGCATACTTTCCTTTAAAAATGCTGAAAACATAAGCAAATATTTTAATGATTAAACATGTGATGAAAGCAATTACTATACAAAACAGCAATTTATTACAGGAAATACATGTGTTTTGCATGAATAGCAGAAAAATATATTGAAATAATGAATAATAAAGTAAATTATTGTTATTTTCAAAGAAGAAATGAGATTTTTGTTTCACTACTAAAATATTCTGAAATATTTTTTCCTCTAAAACAATATAATCTATAATTATATTAAAGGAAATTCTACTCTACAGTACATGTACTTGATCATTCAGTTTTCAAATTTATTTCTATTAGTTTTATAGACAATATTAGACGAGATTCTGGGTATTTATTTACGACCAGAATCCACAAGAATATTCTGTTTCATATAATACTTATAAAAATGTTATTAAATCTCTTTCTCTCTCTCTCTCTCTCCTTCTCTCCTCTTCACTCAATGACTGGATACTCAGTTATTGTGTATATTATTGTTCACTAAATCTCTCTTTCCTTTCATACACTGTATTATACAATAGTTTTGAAACTATTTCTCTCTGAATAATAATAATATTTTAAGTCAAGACTCTATTGAAAACATTAACGCATTATTTCTTAATGCTATTAAAAGTAGAGTTTTGTTGCAAAAAATACCTAAAAGTGTGTAAAAACATAAATGTTTTAAATATTAATACTATTCTCACAAATGTTCATAAATTTAGGGAATCTATTGAACATTTCCATTGAATAACTACTGGTGCGCTAAAAGCATCGGATATATCAATATTTATAGCGAAATTCACTCAAACCCGGGTTAACTCAAATAAATATTTAGTAAACATTCAATGTTTACTTCATATTATTCATCCCTAAGCCTAAAATAACCTTAATTTCCTGCTTCAAAACCAAATAGTCCTGATAATATTTCAACAGAATTGCAAAACATCTAAACCCTTGATGTTATCAAATGTTTGGATACCCCCTTAAAAAGACAAAAACACTATATAATTACAATAATATAGAAAAATGAATAATTTATATTTGAAAACACAGGGATTTTGAGACTACTTTTCATTTAAAAATATTTGAAAATTTCAAAAAATGTTTTATTAATTCCTCGAAAATCTATATTTAATATCATTTTCAGTTTTAAATCTCTATTTTCCTCTCTTTATATACAAAACATGTGAATAACTAATGATTTCAAACAATCTTCAGCTCAAAAGTTATAACAAAAAACTCTTTCAGAGAATTTATTCATTGATTTCTGTTTCGCTTATAATTATAATGTTATTAAGAATTTTCCGATGAAATGGATGTCAGGTTTTGCACTGCAATTGATCTCTGGGTTTGGGATCCAGAGTTTGTGATTAATTATTTATCAGATTATAGCC
Organism: Pantelozetes paolii; assembly: GCA_034687845.1. Taxonomy (NCBI): domain Eukaryota; kingdom Metazoa; phylum Arthropoda; class Arachnida; order Sarcoptiformes; family Oribellidae; genus Pantelozetes; species Pantelozetes paolii. The sequence goes on from JAQGAT010001090.1 coordinate 7,511, forward strand.
TAACCGGCCAACACAGTGGCAATGAGTTGGGCATAAACTGGTATATATTGTCAGACGCTCATCACTCAGGCTATCAAACATTAAGCCCTCAACGGTTTCTAATTTAATTAGTGCTGGTTTAGTGCCTTATTGTCCAAAACCTATGATATTTTCAATTACATTAATAATACAACTGTTTTTGCGCTATTAATTGCTAGAAAACAATATATCGATCCCTTTATCCCTTTCCAGCAATTCAATGGTCAGACCTTTCTTTTTATGTGTTGTGTTGTTATAAGAAAATGTTATTTTAATTGAATCATTGAATAACAAAGTATAAGCAAAAAGTGTATCCAAAACGGAAAGTATAATATATTTTTTGTAACAGATTTTGCCATTGAATGACAAAAATTCAATTTATTATAACTTTTTTCACGAAATTCTGTTTAATTTTCTCTAAATATTCCGCAGAATATTCTGTTATATATGAGTGACTGTAAAATCAATATACAGTACGACAGATACACATTGGGATTGAAAGAGTAAGAGAGTAGAGAGAGAGAGAGAGAGAGAGAGTAGAGAGTAGTGAGAGAGAGAGAGAGAGAGAGAGAGAGAGAGAGAGAGAGAGAGAGAGAAGCAAAGAAATATTGTTTAATATTTAATGTTTACTCAAAAATGTCTTTACTTTAAGACTGAGTGAAGAGAAGAGAGAAAAATATTTTAATTTCAATAAAACAGAGACAAAAATCTTGTGTCAAAATGACCTCAATTTCAACGGAAAGACAGTCTTTCGGTTCAATTCATTCATTCTTTTGATTGTTTTTCATTGATTTTTCTTCACTTCAAGAATATTCTGTATATTTTTGTTTATAATTGTAATAAACAATGAAAAAGCACTTTAAATACCTTCTAATCGTTTGGGAGTCGCACAACGGGGCCAAACAGTTTGGGGGACATTAATGTTGACCAACCACTCGACCGATTGCCTCAGTTTGCAGTCACAGTGCCAGCGGTTATGATGTAAATCCAGTGCGTGAAGCACTTGCAGGTCTGTCAGTGCGTTTGTTGGCAAACTTGTCAACCGATTTGAGTCCAGCCTTAGATATCGGAGTTCATTGAGTCCATTGAAAGCCTTGGCCTCAATCCAATCGATTTGACAGAAACTAAGGTCTATTGAAACCAAAGTTTTTAAACTATCAAATGATTCAGATTTGATCACTTGTATGGGGTTTTGACATAAAGACAATTTGCGAAGTGATTTACACTTCTCGAGGCTCAGGGTTGGTATATATTCTAATGAATTGTCGCACAAATCGATTTCAACCAAATTTGTTAACTGAAGGAAAGCGTCTGAAGATATATCTCCTGAGGAATGGGTTGAGAGTAGTGGAGAGAGAAAGGGAAGAAAATTTGGTTAAAATTTGTTGAGTAGTTGAATGAAAATCAGTTCAAAAGGGGATATAAAAACTGAATTTAATTTGAATAACAAAACAAATTCAGTGCAAACTCTTCTCGTCTGTCTCTCTCAGCAGTCTTTCCACTCATTTGCACTGAATTTACAGTTAATTAATTAACTTTAACTATAAGTGAGGGAAGAAAAGCTCAAATTGTTTTATTAGTTGACACATGAAATCAAAACCTCTTTTTTCTCTGCAGTGAATATAATATCTGTGCAAAAATGCAAATATTTAGCTGTTCTGGCAGACAGGGGGTCACCAGAAAATTAATTAAACAAAAACTTTGTAATAGTCCCTTACCTAATAAATACCCCTTTATTTCTAAGTAAGCAGTTTTTGTCAGAAATTCAACAAAACATTAAATAATATTCATTTGAAAGTAAAGGCAAAAAATTACTGATTTTACTCCTAATATAAATGATATCCCGGGGCAACCCCTCAATGAATATACACGAGAAAAAAATGTTGTTTGGCTTTAATTAATGAGAATAAACGAGAGATGAGATCAGACGGAGACTACAGTATAAACCCGGTGCACATAAAAGTGGGAAAAAGTAGTCAATAATTATAACATATATTGTAATATAAGTGAGTCTGAAGTCTGGGCCTAAAAGCTAATCAATGATTACCTAATTTGCATTTTGATATAAAAAGCTTTTGTAAATTAATTAGTCCTCGCTCTCGGAATACTTGTGCGGGAAGTGTATGCAGATTATTGGCCGACATATTCAACACTTGTGTTGCGCTCGGAATACCAATTGGTATTGACGTGAAGTTAGGCTCTGTATTGATCTGCTTTGCGCCACAAAGCGCTGTCTGTTTACCATTAATCCATTTGCACTCACAATTGGCCGGACATTTAGGACCAGTGCCACTAATCAGGGCTATACTGGTGAACAGTATCGACACAAATAGTTTGTAATCTAATTGATTGAAAACTTTTATTCTTCTTCTTCTGAGCCACATATTGAGAGCAAACAGTGAGACCCAGTGCTTGTCGTACAAGAGATCAGCTCTTTTAAGCAGTTGTTGTCAAACAGAGGATCGGGTTGTGTGTGAAGTGTAACGAAGAAAATAACAAATGAAGAGAAAAAGTAAAAATACTTTTTATAATTTGGATCCAAAAACTGAGGACCAGTTCTGCGGAAGAAAAATAATAATCAAAAACACAAGACATTGAGAGAAGAAAAAGTAAAAAACAATTTATCGATATATTTGTCACTGAAATCAAAAGACTATTTAAAGACCTTGTTTCAATAGCTTATAGGAATGGTAGCTATAAAACGCATTAATAAAAAAACATTATATATAATCATAAAAGTAATGATAATTTTTTGGACAGAAATATAATTTCAGTTTTATTTTTGAGAAAACAATTTGTTTTTAAGTAATATATACTTTAATACAACATAAATACTATACATTATATCAGATTCAGATGTCCTGCCTCTTATGGGTTAACCGATACAAAACAAAAATCTACTGCCAGTGCTTAAAACTGATAGCCTCTTCATTTTGGCGACTATTTTATTGATCAGTATATTATTTGTGTCGTCTTTTCAATAGCCCTTTTTGACATTACCCTCGTGTCTGATATCATAATAAATACTGTATTTAATTAATAAACTCTTTTATAGTATATACAGTTAATATTCTATATCTCGAACCGGGTTGGGACCACCAAAATGTGTCGACTTAGAGAATATGTCGAGTTAGAGAATAATACACACAGAACAACTTACACTATAAAAATACATTTTTATAACAATCGAGGTATTAAATTAAGACTATAATTATAGAATTTGAATTGTTTCAATTAAAGACGATAGAGAAATTAAATCCTATTGATAATTATAAATTCACTGAAAATTATAAAACTAAAATACGAATTAATAATCAATACATTTAATGATATGCTCTTCAAATAATTAATAGTTTATTAAATACATGTTAAATAAAATAGAAAATTTTATATTAAAATTATTATATAAATTTATTATTTAATTTAAAATTTAAAATTTAAAAATAATTATTTTATTACTTACACTAAAATCAATAAGTATAAATAAATTATATCAATAACTCAATTTCATAAATTATTTTTAATATATTTTGATAATTTTAAATATAAATAATAAGTTAATACCAAATTACGGTTTTTAGAATTTGTCTACTTATTTAATTTATAAAATTTTAAAATATAGGGAATAAATGTTTTATCGAATTATCAAAATGATTTATTACTTTAACAAACTGATTTGTATTGTAAACATTTCCTCTGTGTGTACTGTATTAAAACATTTTTACAATTTATTCATTTTTAATTCTTAATATATTACTATAACTGTAGATAAATGAATTAATTTATTTAAATATTTAACTATCTAATTAAATCTGAAATAATGTTTCTAATTTTTAAAATAATGTCGACTTAGAGAGGTATTCTTTACATTATCCGTTCGACAAATGTGTGTCGACTTACGAGTTATAGAGGTTTTCGAGTTATAGAATATATTTTACTATTGAGGTCTATGAGAGTGAACCGGGTCTTCACATACCCGTCGAGATAGAGAGGTATGTCGACTTAGGGAGGTGTCGAGATATAGAATATTAACTGTATTGATACAATAAATGAAATGAAATATCGATTGCATGAATAAAATTTCAAACTAAGCTCTCTTATAATGAATTGAATTCATGAAAGGTCTGTTTAAATCAATTATTTATATCAATATACAGAAGAACATCAAAAATATGCCGAAAGTGGAGAACAAACGGAATATTCTCTACAATTCACAGGAATTTCAATTCACTTCGCATTCATTGCTTCGATAATAGATGTCATTCAATGTGTTTTAGAGTAAAGACATTCAAAACAAACAATTTTATTACGAAAAACGTGTTAACTGTTAAATCAATTGCCGCTAAAATACATGCAATTCTATAATCAGTTAATGTGTTTTCAATTGCAATATTATAAACACTTTATCCCAAATCACATGTAATTTAATGAATGAATGAAAACATTAATTGAAAACAAATTTTAATAATAATTGAAATGTTATTCAAAACTCATTTGATTTGCAAAACAATGAGTCGTTTCCGACGGCCAGAGGTGTCGGCACTTATAACCGCTGGTCAACAGAAGAGACTTATTATGAAAGACTACGACAAACCGATAAAATTAGATCCCATGACAGTTGAGTACAAATACAAAGACTCAAAGTTTTTCAATGAACACAGACTTGAAGACCAGCCGTACCTCCAACTCACCGATGAAGAGATCGTTGACCTCTCGTCTGTGAAGTTGGAAAAGGACTACAAAGACAGACATGTCCTCCAAATAGACATAAACGCCGCGCCCTATAATCAGGTGCTCATCGGCACAGACGACGGCCAACGGTTCACACAAACGGAAACCATTGCCGACAAAACGCTCTGGTTTTGGGTCGAAAGGCTTTTACCGAAGAAAGAGTTGCCATACATTGAGCCGACGGATGCGCCGCCGCTCACACCCTCTGGTTTCAGACCTCCGCCGAAGACTAAACCAGATTTGGATTACTTTATCGCCAGAACGCGAACCCATTTATTCCCGGTTTACCGCAAATACCAGATCGATGGCCGCAATAACGCCGAGTATTGGAAGAACCGTTGGGACGGACTCTTCAACAGTCATCACAAGGAACTGTTGGATCACTTGCATGACGTCAAGTGGGAGAACAACGAAACCACTCTTACGCTAACACTTATCCATCAAATCAAAGGCAATGTCTGGCAGTTTGAAGAAGACATTAGAGGAGACTTAGAGAGACAGCACTCGAGGAAAATACTGTCCGCCGTTAATGAGGTCAATGAGGTTCTGGTCCTTAAGGGGGACTTTGTCTTGGATTCCGTCAATTGGCTCATAAATAAAGGCTTTTAGGAAACGGTTTATTATTTTTAAAATCCTTTTGTGTTTTGATTTAATCATAAATTCATTCAAACATTTGATATATTAATAAAAATACCCCTAATTATGACAAATACCCCTAATTTTGTCAATTTATACATCAGTTGTCAATATTGTCATTAAAATCAGTGAGAGTTTAGAGAAATACCAATCCTTTCGGCAATTGATTGTCAATTAAACCTATTTTTGACCACTTTTTCGGCAAAAGTATTATATTTTATGTATTATTTCAACAATTGATGTCTTGTTTAGTATTTTATTGGACTTGAGATCAGTTTCTTCAGTAAACCATCAGTTCTTCAGGTAATCCCCAAAAGGTGTCAATACATTGAAGACGTGATTAATGTGTGAACCAAAGGATAGACTGTTTTTGTCGACTCATTGTTAACCAAAAACTCAATTCATTTACAAATCAATTGTTTGATTGAAGACTAATATTAAGACACTTTGGGAACCAATTGGTGATAATGTCTTTGCCGACCAAAAGTCAACGTATTGTCAGTGAAGCCAATGAAGACAAACGGCTATTGAGTGCCGAAAACAATGTCTTAATGAATGGGTATTTGTATTGAGTTTTTAAATGAGTGGTAATTATTGATTATCTTTGGATCAGATTCTCTTCAGTTCGCCAGCAGTTTGTGGGAAGACATCCATTGGAAGCGTTGGACAAAACAAATGGTCAACGAATTGATTGTCAAAACTATGTGTTAATGAAATCAATTCAAGGACTTCACGCGCCGTTGCGTCTCATTCACGAGCGAAGAGCCGCTCAACAGATCCAAAGACTTCCCGGTCTTCACAGCTCTAACCTTATGCTCGATGTCCTCACCGGTAGGGATGAACTCATTGGTCCCGAAGACTTCCTCAATGGTATGCATTGTAAACGTGTTTTCAATTACTGTTTAACTCAATTGTATTGTCTTTTTGTATACCCGAAGACATCTCAGAGCCGGAAGTGTTGCCACCGATTCATATGTTGTGCGAAAAACGACTAAATATTCTCTGAATTCAATGTTTTCTACAATTTTTTCAATTTATTTAATATTTGAGTGATTTTTGTCTTAATTCTCAAAATTCAATAAATATTTAACTGTTTTTCTTCTGAGAGTAAACTACTTCTTGTAAACTATGGATCAAATGATTGTAAGTCTTTGTCTTCAGATTTAATGGTTAGTCATCAAGAGCTGACCTAATCTTCTGACTCTTTACTCAAACATTTCAATGAAAATCGTTATAAATTATCTCATATTTGATGACATGTTATCTGAAATTGAAGTCAACTTCAAGACTGACCACAAAATGACTAGAAGTTAGTGAAAGATCTTTTTTGTTTACATTATTTAACTGCAAATGCATTACAATTACGGAACTCTTTGGAGGAGTGGTTCCAAAGACTCTTCCCGTTATGACAGCGAATATTCTTAACTCTATCTCTGAAAGAGGTTTTGTCTAAATATATCCAAAGGGTATTGCAATCGCAAACTATAGGACAACCGCTCAAATCAATCACATTTTTAGGGTTAGAGTCCAGGAATGAGCTGAAAATGGTTTCGTCTAAGTGTTTGAGTTCGTGATTGTGGTTAAGCTTGAGGACAGTCGGCCGCCGGATGTGTCCGAAAGACCCAAATTCAAAGCTATTTGAAGTCAAATCATTACCTCTTAAGTCAATTGTCAGCATCTGATTCGACGGCTCTTTGAAAGCAAAGGTATATTTTGGGATCCGATCGATGCGATGGTTCTTCAGTCCAATGTAGTTAAGCGCCGGTAAATCATAAAACGCTAGACTTTCTATTGTTCTGATGGTATTCACCGGTGGGTCAGACATATCGATCCGATATAATTGACTTTGAATGCCATTCATTGACCGAAAAGCACGGGTAGGTATGGTTCGTAGACTACTCCCAGGAATAATCAATTTCTTCAAATTTATCAAATGAGCGAATGATTCATAAATATCCCGATCATTTGGGGGCTGATTGGATAGGTTTGTGCCGTAAGCAAACACTTCCTCTGTTGGAAGAAATGACCTATTAGTAAGGGTACAGATGTACAGGGGCCATTTATATACCAATAAAAGGAGCCGAAACACCAAACGCATGGGGACTGACATACGTTAGACTATAAGCGCCGTCGAGTTTAATCACTCTGAAGGTTATGTCCGAAAAGACATTTGCGTCCAATTGTTTAATAACAGTGTTGTTGAGCACAAACTCATTGAAAAACTTGTCATCACTTCCATAGAGTGAACGACTGGTGTCTTCAAAGATCTGGACCAAATCATACTCATCTATACCACCGCACCGGATGTTATACATGGGCTGAATGTAGTACTCACTTGGATCCAGTTCACACATACAGGGACTGATAACGTCAGGCGGCGGACACTTAGCACTCAATGACAAGTGTAAACTCAATGATATTATTATTGAAACGAAAAACATATTTTCAATATTTGTTGCAAAACTTTAACACAAATTCAAAACCAATACTAAAATAAAGGTTTCGTTTAATTGAGTGAATCATAAGTTCTTAAACCGAAATGAATTGAAATAAATATCAAAACTTTAATATAAACTCAATTTTTGCTCATTTTTTTGAAATTATTTTTGTTTTTCATTGCAAACAGAGATTTAAGAAAAGATTTTTTGATAAAAATATTTAATTAAATAACAGGATTTTCAGAATAAACTCTTGGATAACCAAGGTATTTGTATTAATATATAGCATATAAATGAAAGTATCATTTCCTTAATAACTAATTCATAATGTTTGGGTATATTTTAATCATTTCCTCAAATGATTACAAAATGATAATAAAAAACAATTAAATTGTTTATAAATATAAATAATTATTATATAAATCTAAAAAGTGATTATTTTTTATTGAAATAAGTGATGAAAACTTGATTTATCTGTTAATCAAATAAAAACTTCAATTAAGTTTGATATCAAATATTAAACATAAAATCACATTTTATAGCTAAACATAATTTATCTAGATTATATGTTTTAACGTGATAAACACCATCCATAATTTCCTAATATTTATAAGAAACTAAGTGATGTGTGAGATATAAATTATTGTGAGATTCATTTATTAATAAATAATTATCTTGCTCAGTTAAATTGATGCCAATTTTAAACCAATTTCTAATTCACAGAATATTCTGAGTTCTTAATAAACCCAAGAATAAGAGCGCAAACTCTACCACTTGTGTTGAGCGCACCGACAAATCTCTTTGCATCTAAGGTCTCATGTTTTCAATCATTTATTTGGTTTATATATAAAAGGCCTCAAAGTTTATAAGCACTTCATATAATAAACTCAAAAACTACTGAACTTATCATTCAATTGACTTAACTTTGAGTTAAGTGTTTATAATAACTAAAAAATATACAATAAAGTGGTTGTGAATCAAAACAAAGTAATCATTAGTTATTTGATAAGAGTTTAATGAAAATTGAAAATTCAATCAAAATTTTCCGTTAAATTTAAAAACTAATCTCTAATTTGAGTCTTATTTCAACTATTATTAAACACTTTCTCAAAACTCAGATAAGATTTGAAAATTTAATTAATAAAATGCAAACAATATTTGTTTGGCTTTTAATTACTTTATTAATAATTGATAATCAACTACTGATTGTGAATGCCTTCAAAGTAAGTCTAATTTCAATATATTTATCATTAATTTGAAGTCAAAATATTGTGTGAAAAATGTTTTGCACGTAAAGTGATGTAAGAAAGCATTCTTTCGGGCGTTTAATACATTTCACAAAATTTAAGAAAACAATTGAATTTAAATATAAAAACATTTAGTTTTATGAATAAAATGTAAGAAAAATAAGATTAGATTTTAAATTTCAATACAACTGAAGACATAAACTATTGGTTTGAATTCATTTCACGCAAAACTATTGAATGTTTTTAAATAAATTGAATTTTATTTGAAATTTTAGTTTTGAATTAAATTCAATAAAAAAATAAAACAATTGTTTGAAATAAAACTAAAATGAAGTTAATTGTGAAAATAAATTCAATTCATATGTCTATCACATACTTATTGTATTAAAACTCTGTTGTCTATCAATTGCTATAATAGTATTGAATGTATTGAATACAAAGCTTTTCATCTTATAATCAATTTGTTTATCGAAAGACACAGAAGTTTTTTAACACTATTTTTTCACTCAACACCAGGAGATTATACTACTCTTCCAATGAGTGCTGATCAATGATAGCACTATTTTTATTACAGTGTTTTATCTTTAGTGTTAGCGCCGACACAAACATACAAAAAATTATATCAAGAAATTGAATCAAAAAATAATTAATTAAGAAATTTCACTCATTTTTTCAAAACATTTAAATCCTTTCTCTGAAAATAATATAAATGTGGGTTTAGTTACACATACTTTGCATAAAAGTATTTTATAATAACTTTTACAACGCCTTCAGCCGAAAGACACCCCAAAGACAAACAGCAAAATTAATTACAATCCAATGAACTGTTTGTTTTGTTAGCACTTTATTTAACTCTGCTGTCAGTCATACAAACAGTTCATTCATGTTAAGAGAATTTTCATAAAACTTTGTCACAAAATATTTTATCAATTAATGAAAACTTTTGTTTAATTATTGTAATTAAAAAATTATATCATATTCTCATAAGCCTTTCAGTGGTTCAGTAAACACGACTTTCTTATTTGACATAACAGTGCTTTGAATGAACTGTCATTTGTGTCTATCATTCATCCACTTAATAAAGTCTTTGAATAAATCATTGAATCAATTGATTGTAAGAAATATATTCATATAATTTGAGACTTTTATTGAGATTGTGACCTAAAATAGTGTTTAAGAATAAAATCAAATCAATTTTTGTTTTCATACGATTTGGTTCTAAAATCAAGGATTGATTACAATTCACTCATTTCCTCAAACATTGGAAACATTTATAACAATTGAATCAATTTCTTGACTCCAATGTCATTTGATTTCAATTTTATTGTCATTTTAGTCCAACTATTCATTGAATAAAGATTAAGACATTTTGAAACTATAAGATAAGAAATAATAAATATTAAACAAATCTCTCTCTCTCTCTCTCTCTCTCTCTCTCTCTCTCTCTCTCTC
>JAQGAT010001091.1:0-18013 GCA_034687845.1 Pantelozetes paolii
TATTTTTTATATATATTTTCGCCAAAAAATATTTTTGAGAGGAAATTGATTTTCCGTTCCCTTCGTGTCCTTCTTGTTGTAGAGTTGAGTCAAAAATTTTCAAACGTTTTACTCTAAAATATTTGTAGTTTTTTATTTTCGACTCAAATCGATATAAATTTTAAAATTCCTATCTTTCCTCTCAGTTCTCAGTCTTTACTACTATTTTCGGTCAAAATATACTTTTGTTTAACTCAAAAATTGTTGATTTAAACAAAAACAAATAACACGAGAGAGAGAGAGAGAGAGAGAGAGAGAGAGAGAGAGAGAGAGAGAGAGATAGAGAGAGAGAGAGAGAGATTGGAATTAATCTCATTAGAAATTGAAAGTTCAATAAAAACTAAGATTTAATTAAATTTAAATCAATTTTCTGCTTAATATTAGACTAAAAACTTTTCACTGATTTAAAAGTCATCTAAATATCTGTTAAATTAACCACAAATCGATAAAATGGGAGAAAAATATTGTATTTGTTTTTTAATTAAAAATATTTCTTTATATTCAATAATAAAATAATTTCAGAGTACTTTATGCTTGAATTAAGTTATCATGGTGAATGAATTTATTATTATTATCTGAATAATTATTATGGGATTTGGAGATAAATCGCAGAAATAATCTGAATATACAGACAGTGATGTGAAAATCAATTTATAATTTCATTTAATATATGCCATAAAAATATATATCTTTAAAACCCCTTATTATTGTCATTAAATACGTGTACTTTTTGTGTACATTTGTTCCCCATTTCTGATGACAAATAGGATGAGCACTGGGTTTGAAGTGAATTATTAAAACTCACGAAATGTTCAGATAGTGTGCGAAATGATAGAAAAGTTTTTGTCAAATATATTCGCATTTTTTTCGCTTAACTTTAGTTTAGTTTTGTTTTTATTGAATATAAAACTAGAATTGAATTTCAGTTTTATTTTTGTTTATTTAATAACTATTTTCTGTCTATTATTAGGAGAAGTGATATTCAAATGATAACAATTGTGTTATTTATTTATATATATTGAAATAAATTGCAAAATAAATTGCATATAAACACACAATTTATACAAAAAATTAAGCGTTTATTTAATAATTTATTTTCTGCTGAACTTAAATGAATAGGAGTTTTATTTAATAATAACTTTTTCCACTGAGTCTGAAACTTGCCAGGGTATATTCACAAATTTTAAACCACTATTACTGGCATAAAGGTTTTACTAGATTATTAAGCAGGTCAAAACATATCTTACATAATTAACATAGTTATTTGATAAGTAATAATTGTCATTGAAAACTATAAAAGTGGTCAAAAATCTCTTTATCGACTTGTTTTATAAAATTACCAAGATCATTGTTAAATTACATTAGAATTAAAAATTTAGTTACAGGTATATACCCTGATTTTATAATAATTTATTCTATGTAAAAACAAAGTCTAAACTAAATATCAATGTAAATATTTGCTTCAACATTGAAATGGTTTTAACTTTGAATGTGTGTATATATGACTGCATTTAATATAAGAGACGCTTTGAAAACGATTTAACAAAAACTCATTTTGAGAACCAATTGATGAACTAATACTGAAATGTTTGGGACATTAATCTAAATATTACTGTCATTATCGGCAAATATACCATTCAGTCAATCGTCATATTAAGTGCGAAATGTCTGTCTAATACAATAACCGACTGTCCATTTCAATAGACAGGACACTCGACTAGAAGTGAGAAAATCCATAAAAATATTTGTCAACTGTTTTCACGATTTTCTAATATAGTCTTAAATTATATGCAATTTATATGAAATATAAATCTATAATAAAAGCCTACAAAACAAGCGATCAATTGATTGCTGTATTGCTATTGAATTTTGAAGTATGAAAGGGAGAGCCGACAGACAAATACTGGGCACTCATATTACTGCCAGTGCTGTGGGCTTTATGACCAAAAATCTAAACGACAATACTTTTGCCCCACTTTTGTCATTCAATATATAGTATTTGTGAGACTTTAATATTGGGTTCAAAAACAAATCAATCAATTGTTAAACAATATTCAGAATCATTTCATTTCATAAACATTTTCGCCAATCGATTGAATATTAATTAAAATATATTTCACTTTCAAATCAAATCCAGTGTTTTTCAAAAATTCAATTTCAATATTTGAATATATATTTCAATTCTTGTGCTGTTTTTTTCGCGTAAATTGTTTTCAAATGAAGAAATATTTTCAATACTTTTACACATTTCGTGAGAATTTATACTAAACTTAAAATTCATTTTTCAGAAAACACTTTGAATTAAAATAAAGTTTGAATTCATTATAAAACTAATCTAATTATGAAATTAGTTATTCATTAAACATATTCACGACTCAGGGACTAAAAAATATTAAATGATTGAATGAAGTTTTCATTTTCCTCTACACAAGAACCCAAACACTACTAATATTTTAATGAATTTTAAGACAATTAAATATTTTAAGAGTAATTTTATGCACAAATTATTTATACAAAAAATGTTTTTCATATTCATTTGAAATTAAATTAATTTTTAAGAGAAGAGAAAAAAATTATAAAATATTTTCATTAATTCAAACAATATTTTAATGAAAATAACTTTTAATTTTATAAGAATTCATATTTCATTGAAATCTTGCAATAATTTTATAAACAATTTTCAATAAACTAAAAAAATTATGAAATATTTCTAAACACTAATTAACTTTTATTTAACCCCCTGTCCAGAGGGTCGGTTGCATACAGTGGCCAACTTCATCGGCGGCGATGCATCGATGCCCTGTGAGGTAGACCTGGGAGGTTGTGGTAATATATACTTCATTACGTGGACTAAAAACGTCTCCAACGACTGGCAACGGGTCTTCTTATACAGCCTTTCAAATGAGCGAGTTTTGGGTGATTTTGAACTTTACGCACAAAATAGGGTTAAATTTAACGGAGAAAGCATTAACAAGACTGGAGTGGCGTATCTGACCATCACATCCCTAGACATCATCGACGAGGGAGTATATAAGTGCGACGTCACATACACCCGGCCAAACATCAACGGCAAGTGTCCATCACTCACATACACAAGACTTCATACATTGGGTATTCATTAAAATTAATTAATTTCTTAAACCTTTTAAAGCGTTAAAACATTTTTCAGACCTAAAAAAATCAGTCATTAATTCATTCATAGATTTAAATAACAAATTATTTTGAAAAAGGATTTGTGTCTCAGAAGTGCTTAAAATCTTTTAATTAATTAAAAATTTGTGCACAAATTCGTGGCTATATTTTAGGATATATTATAATTAATCCCTTAAATGAATGAATGACTAGTTTTGTAAGACTTTGAGGCAAATAATTAAAACCAGAGAAAAAATCATTTCATTTATAGTTTCAAATAAATCATTAATTTTTTTGATGTTTTTCTTTCACTTCGTGTTTGAATTTATTTTTTTATTTTTTAACTCTCAGTTAAATACATGATATCTATTGAGAGACTAATTGAATAGATTTTTTGCTACCCTTTCTCTCACTCTTGTCGTTGCACTCAATTGTATTTCCAGTGCTTAAGCCACTTACGGATCAGTAACTCTATGCCAAATACTATCTGCCCTATCAGTGCTCAATCTCTGGCCCAAACATTTGCTCATTTGGCTCTACTCTTAATTAAAACTGAAGATTGATTTGTATTAAGATTTAGTGTAAAAAACTAAGAGAAGACTTTGTATTCATTCAAGTGTTGCCTATAATAGAGTCAATGATAAGAGCATTGAATGTGAAATATATAATAAATCATAGGTTTTGTGCTCTAATTGTCTGATTGTCTGATGAGAAACGACTCATTCAAATGAGACCTACAATTGAATTATCTTTTGCTGTATTTTCAATGTATTTTTCATTTTTTATGTCCAATATTTGTTTCATTGCTTTGAATCGCAAATCACACATATATTTCATGAGAGATATGACGAGAAAATTGAGTGAATTATTAGAGTTTATAAAAAAACTTTTTTTTCACCCAATATTTGATTAGATTTTCATTTTTATATGAATTATATTGGGTTTTGAATCAAAATTATATGAAGAATGAATGCATGGATGACATGGTTGTATGTGTGAGAGCACTGGTATGTGCTCTTCATCTTTGTGTGCACTCTTATCATGTCATCAATTTTTGTGTTAAATTTATGGCCCAATAGTATCGCAAAATATATATATATTTTTCATTCGCACAGACATTATGTTTATTAAACATTAGATATAAAGCACACGAAAAAAATATTCTCAACTTTTTTTTATTTACTTTTTAATGAGATTTTTAACGCATTTTAATGTCTAATGAAAACTATTGCAAGAATTTTAGTGATAAAACAATTTCTGATGTTTTTGTGTTTTGAATGCAAAACTCGTTCATTCATTCAGTAATTTATTTATCGATCGAAAGTCAGTTTTAGGTATAATAACAGTGAACTCAATGTTTGAATGTTATGAAAAAACACAACAATTTTCAAATCTAAACAATGAGTGGCAAAGACTATGCAAATCACATGAACTGAATGTTCAAATATTTTCCAAAATTTTGTGGTTTTAATCAAAAATGTTTTCAATTTTTATTGCATTCACTTCACAGACTGTTTTGCATTTATTACTTAATAGTAAACACTCTTTATATAAATTTATGGTTCAATTAATTATGTGTGAAATACAGGTATATTTAGTGCACATATTTACTACTACCAGTGCAGAGGCAACACACATCCCAGTGCTCTGTCTCTACATAGAAGAGCGGAATTTGGAAGTAGTGTTCAATTCCTTATTATATTCATTAATAAGTGAAGACTTCGGAGTGTTTTGAGTCAAACATTAATAATAAAAGACTTTTCTCTTCACTATATTCTGTCAAACATTTTATTCAACACTTACTCTCGTTTTGCAATTAATTAATTAATTACACAAAAACTCATTAAAAGATATAAAACTTTTCATTCATTTAAGCCTTTAATTCGTTTTTTCATAATTTAATGATTTATTGAAATCTGAAAACGCTTTTGAGACTAAACAACAGTTTTTTGAAGTGATTTTGTGGATAATTATTGAGAAAATGATTGCAAGTATTAAATCAATTAATTATATATTTTGTCGATTAATGGTGAACTGAATTTATTTAATATTTAAATTATCAAACACATTTTTAGAAGAGCGGTTAATTAAATTAAAATGTCTAAATAAATATGACATGGCTAACTTTAAAAATATGATATACAGTAATAATATGCGATAGCCCAAAGTTTTATATCAAATTTATAGTCATTTTTTGAAAATCAATTAACGATTTGATTACAGTTTTAAGAATATTTATTCTATTATTATTTCAATTGTATTAAACCTAGATCAGTTAATAGATTTTTATTGAAACAAAATAAAATTATTAAATGTTTTTGCATAAAATTTATAAAAATTGTTTAAACCTTGTTCAAATTATTTACATAACAACCAACAGTTATTAAAATATAATAGTTTGAAGTTATACTTTAAAATCAATTTTAATTATTTGATTATAGTTTCAAAATTTGATATAATTACAGTGAAGTGAGATGACCAAGTAGTGTTCTTTAATGAGTTTATTTAAATGTGAAACAATTTATAAATATTTTATATATTTATAATACAAAAAATAAATTATATTTAATACGACTTTACATAAAAATATAATTTTTAGTGTTTTTGAAAATTTAAAATAACTAAAACATAATGATATTGACCAAGGTGTATAATCTTATAAATTGATAACATTAATTTAAATTAATTAATAGTTTATTTTAAACGCATTTTTGTGAACAAAATATTGAAATCTAACATAAATTGAAACAAATTTTCATTTATCACTACTTTTGCACATAAATTCAATTAATAAATCATTTATCAAATAAATTTTCATTATTATCTACCTTTCCCATCAAAATATTCAACAAAGTTAACCATCAGTGGGGTTATATCCCTGGCCTCCCACACCATAAACGTGTTTAGAAATTGATAAAAACAAGTGAAAGCAAAGCAAAGCAAAGGAATAAAAGTTTTTATTTCTTATTTTCACAAATCTATTGCTTATTATAAAAACTTTTCACACAAAACAAAGTGTGAGAGAAATCACATTAAATTTCAGCCCAAATCATGTTTGTATTGAATTTTCATTCACTTCACTCATCCGTTTGTCAATAAATTTAATAAAATTGAAGCGAAAAAATGTCTGAAATAAAATAAAAGTTAGCATTAGATTGAGATTTAGTGAACACATCGGCTGAGGAGACAGACATAAGTCCTGATTCAAGGAATGGCTTCTCAAATGTGTTGTCTGTTTGTCATTCAAGTGCTTCTAATTTGAATACAAACAAGTATTTCAAGTATTGAGTTATAAAAGCACTTCTAAATCAAAATTCAATATTAAAATAAACCCCTTTTTGTCTGAGGCCTACTCTCTCTCAGTATTTTGTGTTGGATTTCAATATTTTATTTCTCATATGTTTTGTTCACTTATTTTATTAAAACATTTTTATAGTCTATTCGTTCATTCAGTTTATGTTTTATTCAATTCTTACTTTTCATATCATATCTCAAGTGAGAGATGAAGAAAAAAACATAATTTATTAAATTAAATGCAATTCTTGTTTGAATATTAAATTTTGGATTTAATTTCATTCTTACCCCTTATTTATCACTGTTTAAGTGATAAAAATGATTTTCTCTCTACTCTAAGGGGGAAATAAAAATTCATTTCTCAATTGAAATCAAAATATTTATAAAGAATTTAATATCGATTATAAAAACATTGAAAAATATATAGTTTTGATAAATAGCTTAATATATGTGAAAGTTTAAGCAATAATTGTCTGCCGCACTGGTAGTTAGACACCGGTACTGCAAATGTCTTTAGCCTAACATCGCTTTCACTGTTAGGTATTAACTCCCAAACGGAGTATTAGTTTATGAATTGAGTCTAACATTTGAACCAAAAGGCAATAAAAGCAATAAAAAAATATTTCACTCAATGATAGGCCGCAAACATAGAGTAAAGGAAAGACGAAAAACACTTTAATATTATTGAAAAATATATATAAAATAATAATTCAATGATTTATTGCCACCAAAACTATCATCCAATCAATTGATTATCAATTTTTATTGTGTTTTTTATTTTTCACTCAAAAATAATATCAAATTTTTATGACTTTCTGGTTATAAATAATAGAAAACCTAAAACTCTAAACAATTATTATATATATTTTTGTCCCCCTTTTCGCCCCTTTTCTTGTAGTAAAACCGGGAAATCCGATAATCCGAGTGAACGGTCACTCGATTACACACTTCAGCAAAAATATTTTAATCGATGGCCAAAACAACAGCAAAAGTAGTGATAATGCAAAACACAATGAACTCCTCCAACAGATAGGACCGTTTGCCGAGAGCTCTACCATTGTGTTCGAGTGCTCGTCCAGTGGTGGCCGACCCCTCCCGGAAGTGAAGTGGTGGAACGGTACTAAACCCATGCGCTCGAAGACCACTGTCTTAGATGACGACAGCGACGGACCGACAGTGACCTCAACGATGCGGATCATTGCCTCCCGCTATGACTTAGGGGCTAAGTTTGAGTGCAGGGTCTGGAATAACGCCACAATTACCCCCTTATTCCAGTGGATACGACTTGACATTCAAGTAAAGCCTCTGTCATTGAAAGTGCGCGGACCCACACAGGCTGTAGTGGCCGGTGAGATGGTGTCCTTGACCTGCAGTGTTGAAGGCGCCAGACCTGCGGCTAATATAACCTGGTATAATAGGTCAGAAGTAGTTAGTCCACATCCAAGTGCCAGCACTGACCTAATGAGTGACGGCACCTATAGGTGAGGAAGTATTTTCTGCATTGCAATAGATTTTTGGTTCAATTTTTTTAGTATAGATTTTTTACTTCACATAAAAATCAATATTTTATTTGACATCAAATTAGAGCTCATATATTGAGAAACAAATTATGTTTTTCACATATAATTTACTTTTTGCTGTCTGTCCTCCTGTCCTCTCATTTGTAGTCATATTTAGATAAAAATACTAGAGTTTAATGAAATGTGACGAACAATTTGCCGGATAGGAGAGGAAGACGATAGAGAGTAAGGGATAGGGAGAGTAGGAAAGGGAAGGAAAGGGAGATCGAGAGTAAATGACTGAGAGTTTTATTTTTTGAGGCATAATATGAATCCATTTATGGCTTTAATAATAAACTGAGAATTTGTTAGAAAGAAAAATAATATAAAAATAGTATTGAATGAAAAAAATGCACTGAAAATGGGATTCAAGAGAAAAAAGTGATAATTTATTTGTTTTTATTGCTAACAATCTGTCTGTCTTTCCCCATATCTGTGCAGAACTTCGAGCACATTAGTGTTTATAGCCTCACGTCATGACCACAGCGGAGACTTCTTCTGCAAGGGTTCAAATCAAGTGCTCAGAAGTCGTAATGAAGTTCCTCTACTCCAAGGAACACATCTTAAAGTATTGTGTAAGTCATGAGTCATGTCATCTCATTATCTATACATTTGAAATATTTGCTAACATCACACACACCACCACCCGATGCTCTGCTGCACAGGCTGTGCATAGTATTGATAAAATACAGACTTATAATTGAAGTACAAATAACTACAAACAAATCGATTGAGAAAATCATTATTTCTTTAACAAAATCTTATTATTAAATAATTTGAGCTATTTTTGCATAAAAGGGTTTGCAATTCAGTTTTGATCAATCATTAATGGGTATTCAGTGGGCGGTTATAAGGGGTATAATTGTTTGTCTGTACTGTCACTGAAATGAGGCCTCAATTAGGTTTGATATCAAATGCCAAAAACATATTACAATGTATTTCTGCTTTCTATTCAATGAATCTCTTATTACATGTCATATAATAATAAGTTTTATGTTTAACGACAACACAATTCAGAAATAATTTTGAATTCAATTTAAATCTAATCTCAAATTGTTATCTAATCTGACGTCTCGTCTGTCAAAACATATCTTCAATTAATTTAGATATCATTTCTCGTCTTAATATCCAATTATAGACTGAATATCAGGTTTTTGTAAGCTTTTGACGCAAATTGTTATCAATATAATGATTAAAACAATATTTGGTATTAAAACAGAGGAAAGAAATTTGTAATAATAGATGAAAATCACAAATAGTTGTCATTATTTCAAATCACTTCACATTTTTAGGACCACTATATCGATAGCGCAAAGAAAAGTCAATTATTTTGATTTGATGTCATTTTTTATACTTACGATATATACTAATGTCTATCATATCATCTGTTTGTGCAATAAGTTTAATGGTTTTTCAGTTTAGTCTAACAGTAGTTGCCGTTTGGGTCTGTGTTTTGCACTCACTTTCAGTCTTCACAAGTTATGAATCATTTATTTTTTGTGTTTCGTTTCACTCCTTTATAATTATAATTCACATTTGTATCGGACTTTTGCATAGTTAACGGCACCCATAGTTAGCTACCCATTCGATCATCGGATTAGCATTGGAACGGGCGTTAATGCATGACCAAAGATGGTGTGACACACATTCAGTACACACTCACACTCGCATACATCCCGTGCCTATGATTACATACTTTCTATTAAATGTGAGAATCATTATAAAAGAGAGGATGCAGTGGTGGAGAGCACTGGCCTTCAATAGGGTATTGTTTCCCTAGACTTGTGCCACTGAAAGCACTGATATCTCTAGCCTATTGTTAGACTACCGATAAATAGGGCTCAAAATGTTTGCAACCTTTGCTGTGAATGAGATTCTGTGTCAGGAATTCACCTGAGATTTCAAACACATTATATTTGGTATAACTGTTTCGCATATGATTTCCCACTAACAGTGTTAGTGTGTGAGTGGAAAGTATGAATCCGGGAGTGAGTGAGAGAGGCTATCGGTGCCAATGTGTTGCCAATGCTATTGAGAGCAAAATAATTCATTTTTGCGATAAAATAGTCATTAATTTATTATTTGAAATAAGTTTCGCTATAAATACGAGACTTTTCGATAGAGTTTGAGCTAAACTATAGACTTATTTAGTGTTTAATTGATTTTTGTTGACAAATATCCCCTGAATTTTCATAACTGGTATTTATTGATCAAATTTACATGAAAGGGGAAAATCTATACTTTCATTGTTTAAATCACTTCCTTATATACAAAGTAATCGAATAAAGGCTTTGAAGTGAAGATAAAAAATGAAATTTTGATAAAAAGCCAAAAAAAATCTTTTTGAGAGAAAAACATTGTTTTTTTTTGATTAATATTTTGCTCAAAACCTGAACTTTAAAACGACATTTTGATAAATTACCCCAAATATTGATGTCCTATTGATTCTGGAAACTTTCTCCTCTTTTTTTAATACCATTCTCCCTATCATTGGAGCCAAAAAATAATTAATGAAAATATCGTTTCATTTATCAAAATATAATATATATTTCTCTTTCTTTTCAGTTTTCACTATATTTTTCAGACTTTTGTTTGAGTTTTTGAGGAAAAGATTTCTTTATATATAAAAGATTTAAAACTTTTATTTTCCTTCAGTTTATACTACTTTTGAAGTCAAACAACAGAAACAATGGTTTAAATGATTATCAAAGTAAAGAAAATATTGTTTTTAAAAACAAAAGTTTGAAAAAATACTGAGTAATGATAGAAAGGGTCATCTCTTTGGCTTAAAGTTGTGATAAATTATTATCATTTTTGTCTTCAAAACAATTGTTTGAAAATAATTCATAAAATATTTTCTTCTTTTCTTTGTTTTTCTAAAACTTCAGTCCTTTCTGTCAATATTGAAGTGAATTAAATAACATTTCTTATATTAGAAAAATAAGATAAATAGTAGTAATGTTTGAAATATATGTCAATTCAATCAATATAAGGGGTATTTCAATGAAGATATCTGACAATTATCTCATGAAAAAAAGATTTACTGTTTTTTATGTGATCTACAAATGAAAACCACATTTGACTCAAAAGTTATGTCAATGCGATTGTAGACCACTTTCACTGCCCATCGATAGCCCTGTGCTCTACAACAGCAATGTAAACAATTTTGATGAAAAGCACTTTTTTTCAAAGACCACTATAGCTTATCAAAGATTACAGGCCTCTCTGTACTACCAGTGCGAGAGTCGATAATCAAAATAAAAACATTACAAATATTTGCCACACATTTAGGACACATAAAAAAATTTTGTTATTCAATACAAAGGACTTTATGTCTGACTCCAGCTTTATTGAGATACCAAACCCTATAAAAAGTCAGTGCCTTTAATGTCATCATTCATTACAACTTTGATTATTATATACATTATATAAGCCTTTTCTGCTCTGATTCACGAATTTGTGTCAAATGTTTGTCAAAATATATACTTGACTTGAATTGAAGCCAAAGAAAAGTCCAATAATTTCTTTATATAATCTAATATAACAACAAAACAGATATTTTTCATTACATTTAATCCATTCATTGTTTCATTGATTTTTTATTCGTCAAAAATAAATACACTTCAAAACAAAATTGTAACAAAAGTATTATAATACAAAATTTCTTTGTCCTAATATATCAGGGATATTCAGGCGTGAAATATATATATACTATCAAGGTTTCTTCTGTTTTGAAACCTAGCAGTAATTATTCGTTACTAAAGGAAATTGTTTTTCAATGAAATGATTATTTAATTTAATTTTCAGTCATTTGTTTGACATTTCGTGCGAAAGTGAAACATAAAAAAAATATTATTATTTTTCAATAATTTCTTATTCTTTGACAAAGTTTTTATACAATTATTACAACTTATGTAATAATTGTATATAAAATACAACTAATATATACCAATCGATAGGCATTTGTAGACAAAGAAAAACATTTGTTATATAAAACACAAATTCACGAAATATTTTCATTAATACGCGAATAATAAGCGCAAAAATTTGAATATATATTATGTAATCGTTTTTTAGACTGAAATTTGTTTGAATAATAACAATGTTTTTACAGTAATATATATAAAGAATAATATCTTTTGATTAATAGATCCAAAAATGTATATAATTTTCATTAAAATTATTCAATTCTTGCGCTTCAGTACAAACGATAACATATTTAAGGCGGAAGTGAAAAGTGTAGGACTCATACAGTAATTTGAAATTAATTTCAAATATGCTATCAATTGATAGAAATATTTTCAAAGCCACGAATCTGCTGTAAACACGTGTTACAACATCTGACAACAATTGTTGATATGATATCTCAACTAAATCTCAAATGTTTTGTCAGTTTTGTCTCAATTTATGTTTTTAAATCTCTTTGAAACAAAATTACCCTTTCATTGAACACTTAGAAAAAATATCTACTCTTTGAAACAAATCGATGAATATATTTCACTTTTAATCAGAGATTCAAAACTAATTATAAAATCAATGCTTTGTATCTCAAATAGATTTTCAGGCAATTTGTTTCTGAATATAAATCTGAGATTCACTTCAATACTACTTGAAGTGTGAAAACTTTTTCGTCGATTATATCAGTTGTGAAATAAATTGTTGTTTTAATTAAATGTGATTACAATAAGAGTGTTTTACAGCCCTTTCCCTATCCATTGGATGTTCACATAATTAAAGCCCACAAATCATTGCAATTAATTTTTGGACCAATTTTTATGTAAAGAATTTTCTCATTAGTTTTCAGACAATTTTCACTTCAAATGGTTTTCAATTCATTTATTTTCATATATTTTATTCAAATTGCAAAACATTTCACATCAAAAACAGCATTCAATAGTGTCTTATCTTAAGAGAAAAGAGTCGTAAAAATATTATTATTATCTTTACATCATTAAGGGTTAACCAGAATATAAGGGGCAAAACATGATGTAATACTAAAAAGCAATAAATGTTGTGTTGAGTTAACGATTTCACAGACATATCAAGTAATTGTATCGTTAGCTCAAAATGAGATCTCATTTATATATGTTTTGCTTTGATTTGCTCTTAAAATAATTTATTTTCAAATCTAAATCTCAACTCATATACAGTTGAATGGGTCGATGGGTTAGGGATTGGATTTGCAAATATGAAATCAAGGATTCAATTAATATTTGGCAAATAATCTCAGTCTTGATTAAAACTAATAACAATTTCATTAATAAATGTCTAATAATAACAATATATTTATTATTTTTACATTTATTTTCATTGATATTATGAAAACTCTGTTAATATAAAAGTCATTACTTTTTCTTTTTTTGTATGCACTCAATGACAGGAAAATTATATTTTGTTATATAAGTTGTGGGAAAATGTATAAAAGGTTTTATGAAATACTTAAGAAATTATTTGAAAAAACTAATACAAAAAAATATAAAACTTTTTTCTCATTATTTGGGAAATAAATACAATATTTCTTTGAATTTAATCTAAATTTTAATGATTTTTTCAGCATTTCTTCTTCGCTTTCAATAGAAAGCTAAACATATTTTCTCAGTCGGAAAACATTGTGTATTATATTTTGATTTTACTTTTTTATGTATTTATATATGAAATCCTTTCAAATGTATTGAAACGCAAACAATTTTGGCTCAAATTGTGAAAGAAATGCAATTTTTTCGCTGTTTTTTATTTTGTCTGTTATTTTCAATACAACTTATTTTGGGATTTGATTTGCTTTACTTTATTTCAAAAAACCTTTGAAAATATCTCCACTTTTTAAACATCTATTTTAAGGTAAATATGAAATATTGGCCTCTATTTCACTGATATTTACTTTTTTTTCTCTAAACACTTAAAAATTGCATAAATTTTATGTCAAATCTATTTTTTATTTCACTATTTCTTCACTGATTTATTGAAAGAAATACTCAGTGTTTGAGAGAATTTTGAAAATGAATTCAAAGCCTGAAAACTATTTCTCTGAAAACACATTTCACTTTCATATTCAATAACTGATCAATAATTTTGGTTTTTGTTTCACATTTTACACAATAATTATACTAAAAGTCTTAACATTTTGCAAGAGATTTCAAACTTTATTTTGTGAATAGATTTTCAAAAATAAAATATAAAAATATACAAAAAATAAAATTCAAAGAAAAGTACATAAAATTCAGACATAAATAGCATTATATTTATGTCTGAAAAATATCAAAAAGATGTTTGAATTGTATGTCTAATAATAAAAAGTAGGCGTTATTTAGGGATTGAAATGTTTGACACAAATACATATTGATTGCTATATTACTCGCTCTCTTATTCTTCTACCGTTCCCTTCAATACTAGACCCAAATATATCACAGATTTTGGGCTACAATTGCATTAAAAAATATATAACTTATAAGAAAATATGAATTTATATTTTCTAAAGAATAGCAGATAAAAGCCTTTTTCAATAGATCCAGGGTTTCAATTAAAATAAGCAGAAAATGAAATAATGATAACATATTTAATTTTTTTTGCTGTTAAAGGCTTTCAATTTTCGTAATGCAAACCCATTTCCTCTTTTATTTGACTTCAGTTATGATAGAAAAAGCAAAAGATTTTTATATCACTTTTGAATTATATTTTTCATGTGAATTGAATTAAACGTAATTCACATATATTTCAGCAAAAATTATTAGTTTTTTATTTCAATTTTCAACAATAAGTTAAAAATGAAAATAATTTTTATTAAAGTTTTTCATAAAAACTTTTTTACTGTTGAATAAAACACTAAATAATAATAATTGAAACACTTTTAATGGACTTATAATTTGTTTTGTGATTAAAATTTTATTTATTAATTAAAGTGTGTTTTAGTTTTGTGTGGGTTGAAGGTAATTAAGAGTAGAATTATTTGAACAGAGACAATTAGTATTATTATTATTATTTAAATATTTAATCAAAGTACATTTTTTATAAGTACATAAAATTCCTCTCGGTATCTTTAACCCAGACATTTCATTAAACTATAATTAAAATGTCTATAAATATCCAAATTTGGTTGAATTACAGTTCAAATACTGTAAAACATATCCAGAAAGTTAATATTATTTATACTTTGCATGGATATTTCCAACCTTTTAAAAAAATGCTGTCATTTTTATTTTTAAAAATGGATAAAGGTTAAAAATGTTATTTACAATATGTTTGAATAAATGCTTAATTTTATTTAAATAAATTTAGATTCTTAAATATTCTTTAAAATTAAAAATGGATAACAAATCCAAAACATAATTATAGTGTCTATACTTATAATCACAATTTTCAGAGCCGATCCAGGTACTAAATTTAACATTAATTAAAGATATAAATATATTTTGATAAAATTTATTTACAGCTTACATAGGTGAAATAAAGTTGACTATGTACAGAGTATGAGAGTATATACTTTAATCCAGGTCACTTTAAACAAAGATAGCAGAACTTTTACAGAAGGATTAATTTTAACTGGATAATATTTATAGCATAAATAAGTTTCATTGTTTTATAATTGAAAAGAAATATTGTTATGTTAGCTTGTTTAATTTAATTTCCAAAGATATAACATTAATAATAAATATTTTGCATTTATTTAATTAATTTCATTAAAAGTTGATAACAAAAGACAAGTTTTATAGCATTTATAACATAAATAGTAATAAATTTATATTATATTGATATTGAGTTTGAATTAAGACATAATGTGTACTAAAATATAAAAATGGTTTTGATATGAAACGTCCAGTGGTTTGACTGAAGAGACGGACATTTCCGGCAAAATAATTATAATTAAAGTACAATCAATAAAATGTTGGTTAAAATGTGATCATATATTATAGTCACGCAGTCTTTAACGGATCAGTTTTGTATGTGACTTGTATTGCGATAACTGCGCCCTTAGTTTGTCTACCATTCCTCTGACCAGGCAGATAATTGGTTAGACTCTTCTCAGTATTTTTATCCAATTATTTGGTTTCTTATATAATATTGAGATTTCTTTCATAGTTTTGATCTAAAAAAATAAATGATTGATATTTTTGTGTATCTTTTCATATGATATGTAAGACTTCTGTTCTGTTGATGACTTATGGCTTGCATTTGATTTATAAATATATTTATATAACAAAAAAGTTCACTATTTTTTGGATTTATTTCAATTTTATTGATGATTCCAAGACTTGATTTATATGACTGTATTGCAAATCCATATCTGTCCGGAGCATACCATACCCAACCATACCATCACTTTCTCATTTACAAAATATACACATCTTTTTGGGGTTTGACTTAAATTATTAATAGTTTTGAGAGAATAATGTGTTTTCTATCGTTTCGTCATTAAAATACAAAATAAAAAATATTTTTTAGTCTTTTTATAAGATTTTTATTCTTTTGACTCAAAGAAATAACATTTCATTCAATACTGACAGCACTTATACAGAAGTTATACAAAGTTTTTAATGTATTTTTTATTCAGCAAAATATGAAATCAGATAATCAGATGATGAACTACCAGTTCCAGAGAGCACTGGTATTATAAAGAATAGCAAAAGACAGCAAATATTATAATGAAATACAACATTGAATAGCATTGAGAAAGACATCCGTTTTAGATAAGGACTAAAATTTCTGTTGCACTCAAACACTACAATATTTAGCTATACTTATGGCACAGAAAAATAGGACTCAAAATATGTTTTCATAAAATTAAGTTATGTTTGAAAAAAGATTGTATAAAAATAGCTAAAAATATATTCAACACAAACCCGTAATACTGTATAATAAGGGGTGTATTCTCTGAACGACATAATATGCACGCAATCTATCCTTTCATTTGAATACAAATCAAAATAAAATTACATTCAATGAAAATAACTAAAAATCATTTGTTTGAATGATTTCTTGCAATTATTTCCACATTAAATCTCAAACTCTTATCAATAATTGAAAGTATTTTTTGTAAAGCATTTCAAATATGTTTTTATTTTAATTAATATTTTTCTCTACTTTTAGTCAAAAAATGTTTCAAATTTTATCTCAAACTTCTTTATCATTAATGTCTTCATTCAATCATTTGATATAATTTACGAGAGATTCAGTTATACTGTTAGACTGTTATACTCAGCGCTCATATACTAAAGTATTTGTTGGCTCCCGGCCTCTGATGGCTATACTGTTGAAGCCGTCAAAGACTTGATGCCAAACACTCTGTGAAACTACTGGTGACTGAGTTTGATGTCTAAGAGATTGAGGAATCAGAAGAAAATTAAATCAAATTCATTGCCAGTGCGACAGAAAATACTGTTTCTTTCAGACGATAAGATTGTATATAAAAATAAATAGAGAAAAGGTCTTAAAGTATCGCAGATTTGGTGCCAAAAAAGTCTTGTTTTTGCTGTCAATATGTTATTTTTCGGTACTTTCCCTCATATTTCTCTCATATATACCGTTCCACTCATTCGCCACTCTATTCGATCGGCGAATCCATTTCCTTAACATATAATATAAGCGAAAACACTATTGAATGTCAATTCATATGAAGAGAAGAGAAAGAAATGATTTTATGTTTTACTTATAACATGAATATTACTATAACTCTAACTATAAGTGGATTTTTGTGCACAAAATATATTTCTCTTTAGTTTTACTGCTGTTTTGTTTTCGCAGTTATATTACTGTTGTTTCTGATATCAAAGCCAAAAGTGAACGACTCTTCCTCTCTCTCTCTTCCTCAACACAATTGGTTTTGCTCTTCTCTTAACTCACTCTCCCTGTGCTCTCATTACACTTTGCTATTCAAGCTAAAGCATAATATGCATAACATTTTATTATATGATATATGAATGCAATGAAACTCAAGTTTGCGATTCAATTGTTTAGCTGTAGTGGTGATGAGAGAGAGAGAGAGAGAGAGAGAGAGA
>JAQGAT010001092.1:0-18004 GCA_034687845.1 Pantelozetes paolii
GTTCACTCATTGGCTGTCATTTCAGGGCTTATGTTGTGAACCAAAGATTTGCGCGAAATATAAAACATTGAAAAATACAGGACTTTACTGTCATGTGGTCTATAATCTACTGACCATTAGTGACATCCAATACCTGTCCACCACTTCAGTCACTAACAGACCATCAGAACTGTTGGGAAATAATAACTAAACCATTGGTTCCGGGAATGGATTGTCTTCTCTCTCAATGACTTTCAATAGATTTTTATGCCTTTCCTCTCATTTATACAATTATTTATCAAAATATTTTCAATTAATGTTTAAATCAATTCAAAACACATTAAAAATAATAATAATAAATAAATAAAATAATAATTTAATCATTGATTGAATTGTTTTTATATTATTTTATAGTTATTTGTAAAAAAAAAATATATTTTATTGAAAATCATTGAAATATCGACAAAAAGAGTGAAATTTTTATTCATTTCAAATAAATATAAAAATATTATTGTATTCACTATTAATTCAATCATTTCTTATGAGTGTTCATATGTTTGAATATGTTTGTCGAATCATTGCAAATAAATTGTCCTTGTATCAATACAAACAAATTAAACGATATTACTTCTTTCCTTTTAATTTACTTAATTCAAAATTAATTTTTCTTGATAATTGGGTTTATTTTAGTTTAATTATATTTGTTTACATACTTGTTATCTAATGATATTGAACAAGGACAGTTGGACTAATCAAGGCCCAGCTAAGTCATTAAACTTTTATTCATTGAAAATTATTTTATGGTTGGAAACAGTGATACACAGATCCAGAAGTGTTTTTGAAGTAAAAATATGAATATTAATAAAAATAAAATTTTACAAGGACATTCAAATTGTTTGACTCATGCTAATTGTTTTGAATAAATCAAATTGTGTATTATACTGTTTAATGAAATATTGGTCCGACTGTAAAATAAAAATTGATCCCGCAAACTTATTTGTTTATTTCGCAAGTAAATAATATTAGCAAAAACCCTCTTCAGCCCTGGGTATCAGTGCTTATATTAAATAAATAGTGAATTGTTTGGTTTTAAACTAACCCTTAGTTTATCACTCACTCTATGTGACTGTCATTCAAGGATTGGACGATAAAAATAGTTTTCTCTCTATCGGTGAGATAATACCAGTGCTTGAATGGACTCCAGACTAAACAATAACACTTTTATTCAACAGTTTTTGGGATAAAACCCAAGAGTTTGAGTAAAAATATTTAAGTTTTAATAGGTTTAGGAAAAACACGTTTAAAATCATTGAATTGTTTGCAAATAATCAGTCATTCAATGAATGTTTAGAAATGTCTCTCAAATATAGAAATATAAAAATTTGTTGTCTTTTCTTAACTTTGTTTTCAATTTCTGTCAAATGTTTGACAAAAACTGATCAAAAAATTAGTGTAAAAATCGGTGAAAACGAGTTCAATGGCTATGAAAAAGTAGTTTTGGATAAAAGTGTTAATGTTTTCACTGGTATTCCTTACGCTGAGCCCCCTTTGGATAAGTTAAGGTTCAAAAAGCCTTTGCCAGTGAAGAGGAACGGTGTGTTTGAAGCGAAGGAATGGCCAAAAGCGTGCCCTCAAGTGGGAAACGTAGAGCAAAGTGAAGATTGTCTTAAATTGAATGTATGGACGACAGACACCACGGAGTCTAAGCCAGTGATGGTCTGGTTTCACGGCGGAGGCTTTGTCTACGGGTTTGGACACAACGGCGAAGTTTTATCTGTTGTCGGGGATGTAGTTGTGGTCACTATTAACTACAGATTGGGTGCACTGGGATTCATGTACACTGGAAGGGATGACTCGCCCGGGAATATGGGTTTATGGGACCAGACATTGGCGTTGGAATGGGTTAACGATAACATTAAATATTTTGGAGGAAACCCCAAACAGATCACAGTCTTTGGTTGGAGTGCTGGCAGTCGTTCAATAAGTTTACATCTATTGAGTCACCACTCGAGACAACTGTTCAAAAATGCAATTATGATGTCCGGGTCCTCACTGTCACCACTGAGTCGCTCACAACCGGATTATGTCCGAAGAATATACTCAAAACTGGCCAAACATGTGGGTTGTAGTGACACAACGGAGTTCACAGACCAAGTGCTCGACTGCTTGAGAGGTATTCCTTACGAGAAGTTAGTTTCAGCCCAACATTCCTCTCAAGTGTTGGAATCAAACTTTTATTACTTTCCAAACCTTGTGTTTGAAGATGAGTTCATAACTGAGCACCCGATCAAAAAGTTGTCCGAAAATGACTGCAAAACTAAAGTGAATCTATTGGTCGGAACCACTGAAGACGAGGGCAGTTGGATATTGAATAGAGTGGACGAACAGAGATATCGTCTCAAGAATTCAAACATAAAGTTAAGCAAAACTGAAGCCATGAGTGAATTGGAGTCCATATTCAACGGCTTAGCAGTTGAGCCCCGCATTGATGGACAGTTGGTTGCGAAGTACTATTTAGAGTCAATTCCTGACAACAATTCCGATCTCTTACTGAAGACTATGTCTATAGCTTTGGGAGACTTTTTTATTACATGTCCTGCACTTGAATTTGCAGACAAAATATTTAAGACGAGTACGAAATACAATAAAATCTATACATTTTATTGGAACTCTAAGGTGGGACAGGTATGCGGTGATTGGGCCGGTGCTTGCCATGACTCAGACGTTGGCCCAGCATTTGGTTATCCCTTCCGTAAAGAGAAAAGTACTGATTCTGAACGCGAGGTATCACTAAAGTTGATGAAAACAATCGCATATTTCGCTAAACATAAGTAAGTTTTTGAACTATTTTTCAAGAAATTGTTTGATTTTTTTTTCTTTCATTCAAGCCGTCCGTCAGCACAGGAGGGTATAGAGTGGCCTAATTATTACACAATCGATGGCCAGACTATAACACCTTATTATGAATTTACAATTAATGCCAAAAATGACACCAACTTTGGTGTTGGACTCAAACACTATGAGTGTGAGAAAGTTTGGGGAAATTATTTCAAATGAAATAAAATTTTGTAATTATATTGAGAGTAAAACTAACTTTAGTCTCAAGTCATGTGACATGAAATCAGGGGTTTTCCCCAATAGTTATATATTTTTATAATTTCTTACTGTAAATACGTTTTCATATATTATTTGATAAAAGTTTTATGAATTTATTTGAATTAAAATGTTAGCCAACTATTGGTTTGGATGGTCTGGGACTAATAGGTTTGCCGGGTTTGACCGCATTTCCAAGGCCTGGAACTCTAGAATTTCTTAGACCTGGCTTATAGTCGAGCACAAATTTGCCTGTGCAAAATACTTCACAACTACCCCCAGTTATTCTCAGTGTAGACGCCGGCGACTCAATATGTGTTAGACCTTTAGGTGTGGAGCAGGACATCGGCTCACGGCTTCTGAACCAATGTGTGAGAACTACTTTCCCTGATTTACACGCACTTCCCTCAATAGGACCGCTTTGTGTCGCTATTTGTTCCCCTAATAATCAAATCAACACTAAGTTATCAAACATTAGATACCATTCCACTCAAAACATACCGTTTATATAAAGTGAAACAGTTTTCAAGTCTTTGACAACAATTGTCTGTTGTTTACCACCGATTAGAGAGACATTGAAAGTGTATTTCTGAATCAAACTCTTAAGACCCGTACAGGGGATGAAGGTTTGGGTTAAATTGAATTTCCCTGATATGTCTTTCGCAAAAATACCGGACGTCGGGTGACATTTGAAGTCTGCGGTCACCGTTGTGTTGGTTGTCGTACCGCTTAATACACCTTAAATTAAGACAACAATGAAGGGTTTGAACAGAAATATTGGCCCAAAAGACAGAATTTGAAAGTTGAGAAGCACTTACTGATTGCCACTTCCACTGGTTTTCCACTACCGGTGCCATCGATATATGAAACTATAGCTAAAAGGGTGGACACAATCGTTAGGATATAATTCATAATCAAATCGTTTATTAAACCGAAAAATATGTACAAAAAGTTTAATTAAGTTTTTGTTTCACTCAATAATTGTGTCAAAAATATTATTTAAAATCATAGTTAAGTGAAATACTATATCACAGCTGCTATTCTGGGCCATTTTAATTAACAATTTTGATGAATTAGTTTAATATCTGGATCAGTCTTTGTGTCAATAGCTTTAACCATGCATTGAATCACTGCTTTAAGGGGTTAAACAAATTTAAAATACCTGTGAATTGAGTTATTATTTGAAATTTTAATTAAATATCGCCTGAATTTAAAATCTGAGATTATCTTTCACCTTTTGTTAAGAGAAATGTGAAAATTGAATAAATTTATAAATTGATTGAAAACTTTGACAGATATTGAATAATAAGTGATTGTTTGGATAAAAGATATGAATTGAAAGTTTGATAATTTATTTCTCTTACGAAACATTGAATTGAATTGAATTTCATTCACATATTGTTTGAATGAATGAATAATTTCAGTCAAACATAAGTAAATTATTTTTTCAATTCACTGCCAATAATATAATGAAAAGATTTATTGATTATTGTTATGCAAAGGCACTGAAAATATATATTACTTTTCAAAGATTTTGCAAATATTTTGAATTTCAAACTATTCATTGTGTAATACAAACGATACAACTATTTATCATTGAAATGATATTCATTTCTCTCTCTCTTGAAGTGAATTCAAGTTATGTTTGCAAAAACATTACTAGAAATCAGTCATTCATTTAATGAAATATTATAAAAGAGTTTCAGTGAAAAAATCTCATAAATTATATGAAAGAAAATTTATTTCAATAAAAATGTGTGACATTTGAGACTTTAGTGACGCTTGAATTGAAAACTATATTTCATTAGCTTTTAAAATGACATAAAAACATGAAATCTTTAGTAAAAAATCATTTATCAGTAAAAGAAAAATTATGTTAACTTTTAATACAATTAATTATTCAATAAAAATTGAAGAAAAAGCAAAATATCTCAAAAAATAACTTTTTATTTGATATCAATTGATATTTCAGTCAAATTCATCGCTAATTAAACAGAGATTTGATTTGAGATTAAAACAGCTTTAATTAGTAAAAGATTTTTTCAGAGATTTAAATCTTGTTTTTCGTTAGTCTTTCAATCAATGAATTCATTTTCAAAATTAGATTTTTCGTGAAAGTTATGAATCACTTATTCATTTGAAACGAAAATGTTTTGTAACAAAATCCTTGATCCAAATACTCTAAGAACTGGATAGGGATGGAGAACAGGTATCGTAAGCATAACACTATTGGCCAGACATTTGTCTGAATTAACTTAAATGCTAAGCTATAATCCCAAGAGATATAGTTGTAGTACAAGGAAGAGGTGGTCCAAAAAAGTGGTCCCTTAAAGCAAATCATAGGCTCTTATCTGGAAATAGAGATCAAAGAAAAAGATCAAAAAATATGTTTTTTATTATTAATTCATTGGAAATAAAAAGTATTTTAATTCTGGCTTAACCTTCATTCAAATCCAATACATATTATATGAGTGCTTGTGATTTGGACTGTATTTCAGTTCAGGTCTCTTACCTAAGACTTCAAGTCTTATTATTTCAGACTTTAGATTAGTTTATCAATAATTGAAATCCGTTTTAACTTTCATTAGATTTTTTAGTGAAAAAGTTTTCATTCATTCATTTATTTGAAACTATTTTTTGATTATTGTTTCAAAAAAGTTTTATTTTAAGTCTTATTTCTGTTTTTTCTTTTGTTATTATTTGTGGTTTTGTTTTAAAAATCATCAAATCTTTCAGTTAATTATGATTTCAATGCAATTCACTGTTTGCCTGATTATTTCAATCACTATTTGCTTATCAAAAGCGGAGGAAAATCTCTGTAAGTGTTTGATATAAGTTAAACATCTCTTTTAAATAACAATTAACACATAATTAAAGTCAATTTTTGAGTAATTTTAATCAATGTTCAAGTTTTTAATCATTAGATACGAAATCTCTACTTGTTACTTTGATACTCAATGTTATCAATGTTAAATATCTTTGTGAATATTTTGTTTAGAGATATTCCATAGAAACAGGAAATAAATGAATAATTTTTTGCTTTGTTTTATATTTTTAATTAAAATATCTGTTAATTCTCTGATTGTTTTGCAAAACTACAAGACCTGACGCCTGGAGTCAAAGCAAATGTAACCCAATTTCGTTACTTTGAGTGCAATTCTGAGTCCGGAGTGGAACTGCATCTGACATCCAGTTTTCGTTTGGAATCGGATGGCCTGTCCTGTAATGTGTTCACATATGATAACAAAAACATGACTTTTAACCTCAAAATGAATAACGAAACTCACGATATGGTAGTCACAGTCAATGCCTATACCGTCTCCTTGAATGGTATGTCAGACCCAGGAATGACTTGATTTTGAAATAAGTGTTAAATATATTTTGCGATCATTGTTTAGGAAACTCAATATTCATGCAAAACGGAAAGATAGAGTCAGGTGTTTGTGCCGGCGGACACTTGGATGAGTTGACATTTGCGTTGGCGGACGACCAAAATGGCTGTTTGGCCAAAGGTCTCGCACAGTCGACTCCAGTCTACTCTATTCTGAGAATAAGTGGCGGCGAATGTGAGTCCGAGTGCTCCGGAGGTGTGACCACTGTCTACGACCCGCCGATAATCAACAGTTCAAACGATATCTCATTCAAGTCGTGCTAAAAGTATTGATGTTTTGGTTTCATTTAAAAACACATAAAGTTTTGAAATTTTATTATTGAATATAATATTTGTCTCAAATCTAACACTAATTGTCATTCATTTTAATTGAATTCAAATAATGAGTTAATTTTTGATTTAACATTTTGTTTAAAAACAATATTATTGCAAATATTTTGTATTTATTATCATTTGATTATAAATAAACTGATTCTGAATTCAGTGTTTGTGTTATCAGAAACATTTTGAGTGTATTTTTAATTTCAGTGTTTATTATTAGTTTAAAATTATTTTTCTTCAAATTTAAAACAAAATAAGTTATGATTGCAATCAAAATTGTGATTGAGTTCAAAGTCAGCCTAATAGTGAAGGTAAGGCATAATCCAGGGTTAGTCTCACCATTTATTTATAAGAAATATGAAATTCATTTTTAAATTTACTGTAATTTATAAATCATTTCAAACGTGTTCTTGAAATCAATACTAAAATATTGAGAAAATTAATGATTTTAGTACTGAATTGGTTTCAAAGTGTGTTTGAAAACACTTATAATAAGATAATACATACAGACTTTGGTAGGACTGGTGCCAAAAGGACAGGTGTTTCCGAGTACTTCGTGATTAGAGATGAAAATACAAAATAAAATGTGTTTTTTATCATTGAATTCATAACAATCTCATTATGAGTGAAGTCTTGGCTTCACTTTTAGTTAACAATTGTTTTTAAAGTCAATTATATTTTTTAGTGTTTATTAAAAACAAAACCCTATTTTGAATGCAATTTAAGGGTTCATTGATCTCTAAATTAAATTACTTTTCAAAACTTATTTCATTTTATTTCATTTAAATTATAGTTTTTGCAAAACAACACATATTGTTGTTGGATATCTTAGGATAATATCCAGTATATTCAAAAATTGCCTTTAATTGAGGAAGTCTTGCAATGCTTTCCATTAAATACAATCAACAAAAAACAAAAATCTAAAACAAATTTAATTTAGTTTTAATGGGATTTCAATTTTCATATAATAATAGTTTTCACTTAAACTTCAAAATAATGTCTTAATTTTGTTTATATTTTATTGCAATTTCAATACTTTTATATTGATTTCAATAATTGGCTTACTGTCCCGATATCATAAAAAATCTAACTTACCTTTGATCTCAAATGTCGGCACTTTGACTAAAGGACTGAAAACTACTAATTAGTGCTGAAATTTTTGTTTTGAAAAACACGATAAATAACTATCAATTCAATTAGAATAATGATCTATTAAATTGGTGTTAGGTCAAAACACTTGAGATAAGCTAGGTTAATTAAATGAGACATAAATTTGTTTACAATACTCTCTAAATTCTAATTGATTTTGAATTGATTTATCAATAAAAACCATTAATTATTAATTGACAACAGATCTGTTGAAAAACAGCTAAAGATTTGTTGTTTAATGTCATTAATCTAAACGACAACTCAAGGTCTGTCTGTGTGTCACTGAGGGCCCACTGGATAACAGTTTTATTAGTTTTGATGATAAAAAGAGATGAAATCCTATATGAAACTGATTCAAACCTATCTATAATTTGATAGCAATCTGTTATCCGACTGTCATTTGAGTGCAGAAAAAGTTTTGAAGAATTTTTTAATTAAAATAATTTTTTCCGAAAAAATGTTTTTCAAAACTTTTTTCAATCAGTTTTGATATGAATTGAAGAAAAACACACTTTAAATCATTTGAAATAACTGTTTTTCCACTTCACTCATATGATCCATCTTATTTATGATCATTTATACCACTGAAACAAGTGTTCAGGAACAATTGGCAATTGCATACTTAGACAGTACACATGTTTTGGCACCCGCTCTGACAAAACGGCGCATATGGCAGCGCACATACCATTTATATAACAGTGCTTTTAGTGGAAGCACTTATTTTTAGGCATTTTCATCGTTTAACTTATTTATAATAACTATATATCCATTCAAAGAACAGAAAGAGTTTTCAGAGAACCTATCAATCCTTGGTTTGTTTTGTCGTATTTGGAGCACAGAATCACTCCTATTGTTCACATACTCTGTGACATCTTGAGGAACGGGTGAACAGAATATTCTGTAATGTTTTCTTGTTTACTAATGAGTGGTCTTTAATGTTGTTTTTAAGGGGAAAGCAGTTTAAATAAAAAATAGATTAATAATTAATAAATAGTTTAAAACAAATAAAAATAATCAATAATTTGTGAGTTTAAGTGACACTGGTATTAATATTTATCATTTTCTTTGATTGAAAGCTAGAAAATGTGTCATTATTTCACTCAAACGTAATGAAAAACCTTTTCTGAAAGTCATATAAAAAGTTATTTTAAGTAAAAGGATATTTCTTATTTCAGTTATAAATGAAATTTGAATTAATTATAAAAAAAAAACTTTAAATGCATTGTCGGCTTAATTAGACCCTGTTCTGCCAATTCATCGCTGAGTGGTAAGGGATGTGATTAACCAATACTTTTTGTGGCCTAAAAGTGCGATAGATTTGAAATCTCATTAACAGAAAACGCATTTAATTATAATATTCTTGAAGACTGTGTAGTCGTATGTGATTTACGTTTAAGTATTTTAACAACCATTTCATTGGTTTGCGATAAAAAAAACATTTGAAGAAATGTTTAGTCTTTTTGCTGTGAAAACACAAACACAGAAATCCAGTGATAAAAAAGTGGTGAATAAATTGCTATTCAATTGAAAGACGTGTCTTTGAATTGATTTTTTACTTTCGTCTCACTCTCACTGTCAGTCTCTCCTCCGGTTCTCTACTCTATTTATGTGGCACTTCTTCTCCCATTCCTGTTATACTGTCAGAGAAGGTATCCCCAGAAAAATGTTTTGAAAGTTTACCAAATACTTACTCCAAGTGAACATAAATACCAGTGATTTTCATATTTTGAGATTTGAATAAAGTTTTTATTATAAAAATTGTTTATTAATAGAAAATATTGTAAAAAGTTTTTGAATTAATTTTCATTAATCGTTTGATTTGAACCAAAACTCATTGAAAACACCGGCAATAGATTTATGGCAACAAAAGTGTTGAGTAATATCTTAATCATTAGTAAGTAATTAAAGCCTTATTTTTATCAATAAAATATTTAGCGATAAAAGTGTCTATAATTGCTTCAAAGGATTTGTAATATTTCTCTTATAATAGATATTATTGTTTTAATTATTTAATAAAAGTTTTGCTCAAAATTTTAAAACCAATTAAAACATAGTTAAAAACCAATTATATCTGAAATGTTTTGATTGTTATAAAATTTGTTACCTGTATCAGTTTTGTTTTATTTGTTAAAATTTGTTAAAAATTTCTCAACATTTCACTAATTTTTAAATATTATTTAGTATTCATAATACCATCGGTTTTATCAGATGCTGATCATTGGTCTTATAACTGTAAGTGCACTGAAAACATGATTTTTAATTAAATTTAGTTTATTTATCATTATTTAACAAAAGTAAAAATATGTCCCTTATCTAAAGGGGACACTTAATATTATTATCAATACTTATACTTCAGACAAATAGTTATAATAACAATATTATTCCTGAAATTTTGAATACAAATACAATTATAATAAACAGTGTTTTTGTAATTAAAATGAAATGTTTTGAAGAAATATTTTATGCATTTATACTGAAATTTGAATTTATTTTTGTCGACACAAATGATTACAATTTCATATAAGACTTAATTAAATCCAATGACTTTTACTTTTTCTCACTTTTGATGTCAGAGATATTTGAAACATATTTTTTGAAACATTGTTTTGTGAATTCATTTTCATTATTCACTTAACAAAAACTTAATTCATATTATTTTTATCATAAGTGAAATGATTTTCAATTTCTTTTAAGAATGTATTCATTAAATGAAAACTATATTTCTTAACAAAAGATAAACTGTTTTCTAGTTTTCACTGAAAAAGTGTAACAAAATTTCATTAAAACATAGGACTTATAGCACAAAAAAAATAATACAAATCATTGGTTTTTATTAATATAAATAAAATTTAGTGGAAAAAACAAAAGATAAAAAACATATCATTTGTTTTCAATACAAATCACGTAAACACTGGAAAAAAATCAAAAGATTTAATCATATAATCATTGATTGTATTTAATTTTTGGGATGAATTTTCAACTCTTAAAACAAGATTATAATCAAAGTGTTATATAAGTCCACACAATGAATGACAAACAATATTTTGTGAAACAGTTTTATTGATATTAAGCTAAAGAATGCTTTTAATTGAATATTAGTGTCACGCAAAACAAATCACGTATTTTGAAATGTTAAGGGTGTTTATTGATTGATGAAAGAGGGGATTGAATACGGGATTTGATTGACAATGTGGTCAATGTTATCACTTTTCCTATCATTCATTGTTTTTAAGGAAATCCGTATTACTTTAGCCATTGAATTGAAATCTACGCTATGTTTGCCATACAATTGTGAGTATTGTTTTGAAATGAGTTTTGTATTTCAATTACATGTCTCTGAAAAATGGGTTAAAAATATGTATTAAAACAAAAGTTATTTTAAAACAAAACGGAAATTACTTTTTGTTGAGACACTAATGAGGAGGAAGTCTTGTAATTAAGTTTTCATATAAGACGAGATAATTTTATTCATTTATAATTGAAATCAGTTTACTTACACTTCCAGTCCTTCAAAACTATTTCAATGTTTAACTAAAAGTTTAATTAAATATTTTGAAAAATATTTCATATATTAATTGAAAATCAAATTATATTTGAAATTAAGTTTCATTAAAATTAAAAACTTATGTTTTGTCCCCTATTTTTCACATTTAATTTTAATCTGCATTTTTCCCCTTATTTTCTTCAAACCAAAGCCCAAAATGAATGGAAACCTAAGATCTGTAGGACTGGTAGCAAACAATCACCAATAGATATAGAAACAAGAAGTGCATCAATCAATACATCCCTTCATATAGACTTCAAACACTATGCAAATGAGTTTCAAAACTTCATTATCACAAACAATGGACACACAGGTTGTGATCACAAAAATATATTTATCAAAATATAGTTCAAAGTTATTCAACCATTGTCTCAACAGCTCAGCTATCGATAGATGTTGCTGGAAATGAGTCTACCCGTCCGTTCATTACAGGACTAGCAGTGGACAATCAGGAATATATATTTGAGCAACTACATTTTCACTGGAGTAATGACAAGGGCAGAGGATCAGAGCATACAATCAATGGGAAACGCTATTCAATGGAGGTTTGGATTAATTTATAAAGTATTTGTTTAAACTCTTTTGTCATAAACACCACTATTTAAGCAATAATTTCATTTAAGGGTGTGTTTTGTGAGCAAAATGTCATTAATTAAAATGCTTATATACCCTGACATTTCAGATGCATATCGTTCACTACAATAAGAAATATTCAAACATTACTGAAGCTGTTAATCACCAGGATGGTCTGGCGGTCTTAG
Source organism: Pantelozetes paolii (assembly GCA_034687845.1). NCBI lineage: Eukaryota > Metazoa > Arthropoda > Arachnida > Sarcoptiformes > Oribellidae > Pantelozetes > Pantelozetes paolii. Next base: position 12,239 of record JAQGAT010001092.1, read on the forward strand.
GTGTACTTTATGAGGTACTGGTGCTCATGAGGCACAAACAATACAAACAATATTTTTATATAATCCCTATTTATAACTGAAAAATCAATTTATTATTCAGTGCTCTATAAATGACTATAAATTTTTATATCAGTCTATAATTCTTCAACGCTTTAGTAGTTTTTGTAAAATTAAATGAAAGCACAATAAAAGTGAATCTCTTTTAAAGTTATTGAAAGACAAAATCTAATGATAGCAGTGAAAGCACAGTTGGCTTTAGTACAAGCAATTGAGTGATCGGTCTCTTTATGGCTCAATGCCTTTGATATAACAATATATCTATTAATGTAATACAGTATAAGTTAGCAGTCATTGAGACTGAGTTTTTGTTTAACTCCCTATAAGACTGTCCACTATTTTATTGCTCTCACAAAACAATATCAATTATTATAATGAAAAGCAATTTTTGAAACAAAAGAAAATCTAATAATTTATTAATCAATGGATAATAATAACAGAAACTATAGTTTTGAACTCAATTTTCATCATTTGATTAAAACTCATAAATAATTGCAAAATACTGTCATTACTTATGTTTAGGAATGAAATATTGAAAAAATGAAATACAAATAGCATTTCAATAATTCATTAAATAATTGACCGAAATATTAGTACAAAATTTTATTATTCAATGAAATCAATAAATATTTAATTTGTATTTCAATTAATTGTATGAATCTGTCATTGATGGGCACGTAATTAAATATCAAACAATAGGGCACTGGTTTTAAAGTATAGTGTTTAAAAGGGTTATTAATTCAGATCATATAAAAGGGTTAACAATAGGAAAGGATATTATTTGAAGAATTCAAGATTTATTTTGAAAATAAAATAATAATTATGTAATTTTCACTTAAAAACAGATTACACGCAAAGATAATCCACATTTGAATCCACTCATAGATGGGATAAAATATGTGAGAATTCAGGGGACAGACGATTATAAGAATATTCATATGTTCAGGCAACAACATAAAATGCCCAGTCTTGTGTTGGATAGTCTATTGCCAAATGACTATACACAATTTTTCCGATACAAAGGCAGCCTGACTACCCCTCCCTGTTCAGAGTCGGTTACCTGGCTTTTATTTCATGACACATCTGACATTGGACTCAAACAGGTAATGAATATCTTTTATTCATTTATGCTTAAAGTTGTTGTAAAATAAAAAGTGAATCGATAGCGAGGTTTAGGTTAAGGTTTTGTTTCAGGCAATTGAACAAGATCAATATTTCCTTTAGGAATTTATTTATTTATTTTTTTAATTTACTATTTTTTGTTTGAGTTTTATATAATATATTAATTTGTTTTCACACTTTGATCGACAGATAATAGCGTTTCGAGAGTTAATGGATACAAATAAAGTGCCATTGAGTGAGACATTCAGACACTTGCAGTCAACATACGAGAGAAAAATTGAGACATCAGTGCCGGTGACAGGAATGGCATCACATCTGGTCAACGATCTACACATCACACAGCTATCCATAATCACTAGTCTCTTATTATTTACTAAATTTTAATATTAGTTATCATTTAATCCAGAGCTTAAACAACACTGAAATTTAACTGTGATTTACGTTGTCTTTACTAAATCACAGTTAAAAAGCATTTACTTTTCAATAGTTTTAATGCAATATTATTTGAATTATATTTTATTGTTAATTAATGTAATATTTTTTATCAAATATCAAACTTTATTTGCAATTTAAGGGCCAAATCATGAATTGAAAACTTCACGCAAAGGACAAACAAAACCTCTATTTTGTGTCAATTATTTACTTAATATAAAACTCATTGTAAATCATAAATGAAAATAAAATATTAAATAATATATCCATTCATTCAATAATCTAATTATTACTATGTAAGGGTATAGTATGTAATTTGCATACACTGTTCCCCTTATAGGGATTTGGGAGTAAAATATATTTTAATTTTTATAATTACTAAAATTGATTGAAACCATACATAAAGACTATATATTAGTGGCGTATCCTTTAGTATGCATAAATAATAATCAAGATAATCTATAAATTATAATAAATTCAAACCTTAATAACGGATCCAAAAACAGCTATTTATTGATCTTAACCTCAATATCAGTTTAAAAATATACATAAAAATAAGTTTATATTTTTTCCCCTTTAAAAATCACTTGAACTATAACTTAGGGTTTATTTTTAATTATCAATTGATTTATAAATGTATACAAAGTTTATTCAATATCTAAACAAACAATTTATCAGTAATTAATAGCTTTAATTGCAAATGCATTCATAGATCTATGAAAACCTGTTTGTAATTCAAGAGAGAAATAAACAAAAGTATCATTACTTTTGGCCAAAACTGAAGGACTCATTAAACCAAACCGAAGGACAGTTAGCCTGAGATTTAGTGGAAACAATGGAAAGGATTAATTGGGTTTGTTATGCGTTAATCATTTATTACTTTATATGTGAAGACATGTTATAATAGTTTTTAATAAATAAAATGCGAAGAAAAAAGTTTTTGTTTAGTTTTGGCTTTGCATTCAATACTTTCACTACAACTCAAACACTGCCATAAAGTCTTATATGTTTTGCGATATTATGTCTTAAGTTATAAAATAGTCAATGGATTCACGATATGTTGAGTTTGAAGACATTCTTCAAGAGGTCGGAGGTTTTGGTAAATACCAGAAGTATTTGCTATTATTTTTAATCCCTGTTTCCATACTCTCATCGTTTCAATCAAACACAATGTAAGGGTTATTAGATTTTTAATTAAACTATCAATTAATCCCTTATTCATAACCTTTTGAAAAGTCACCTGAAGTTAGTACCAGACCATTGGTGTCGAGTGAATGAGTTGTCAAACTTTTCGTTTGGAGAACAGCACCGCTTCATTCGGCCAGTTGTCAGACACGCTAACCATAGCAATGATGTGGTCAGAGATCAGTGTCTAATGTTTGATATCGATTACAGACAAGTCGTTAGCGACTTATCCCTCCCGCAGACTAATGTCTCCTCTAAAAGGAAACTAATGATCAAAGACTGTGACAACGGATGGGTTTATGATAAAAGCCATTATTGGGACAGTTATGCGATGCATGTAATCATCAAAAATTCAATTCAATATTTATAACACTTTTATCATTAAATTAAATTAAATTTCATTTTTAGTTTGACTTTGTTTGTGAGAACAGCCATAAGTTTAATGTCATAACAACTGTCAGATTAATGGCCAGTATTTTTGGCACTCCTTTGTATGGATTGATTGCCGATCTGTGAGTAAATCAATAAATATCTTAATTATTAAAACTCTTTTGAATTTTAATTATTAATTATTTTTTGTATATTTTCACTAATTCTCCGCTTTTTATCCGATGTTTAGATACGGAAGACGTTTAAGCTATTTATCAATTCTGATCACATCTATAGTGTCATCAATGTCTCCGATCCTCTGCAAAGAGTATACTATTTTCATAGTCTGTCAGTGCATTATAGGACTGACCTATCCTTCCAGTCATTTAATTATTTTAATTATGAGTGAGTTTACTGTTTCACAAATAAATTAAATTTTATTAATAAACTTAATATTGATTTTTGTTTTAGTAATTGAATTCATGTGCCCTAAAGACAGGGCCAAAACAATCTGTTGTCTATGGATTGGCCTATATCTGGGAACAGCTATACATTCACTGATTATTTATTACTTTCCTCATTGGGTTTGGATAACGATTTTAAATACAGTATCAGTTTTGCCGTTCATTTTCAGCGTAAAGTAAATATCAAAACAAATTATAGTATTTTTCAAATGCTTTTTATTTCACATAAAAATTGAGCAAAAATTTGCAACTTTTATGCAAAAAATGTTTTTCACTTCCCTTACAATCGGCGATCAAATCATGAAAAATGATTGAAAACTTTTTCCTCTTTTAAAACAAAAGAAATAAAACTTTAATGTGTTTTAGATTTTCGGATCATTTGTTATAACATTATTTCTTTGCATTAGATTTATACCCGAATCACTTCAATGGCTTCTATTGAAGACTGACTACAACTCAGTTGAAAAGGGGTTTAAAAACATTATGCAAACGAATAGGAAGTCTATTGAAGAGGACTTACTGTCGATGCAAATACAGGTTTAGATAAGTATTTATAATAAACCCCTTAAAGAGCAGCTCATAGACTTAAAGCTAGACATAGACATAGACATAGACATAGACATAGAGCTTAAAGAGCAGCTCAAAGAGCAGCTTAAAGACCACTCATCATATTTGATATCTAATCCTATCCTCAATTGTGCTCTTAATCCGATTAACAATGCTATTGAAGATATACTTAAATAAGAGTTCACTGAAAATCAATAATTTTTGATTCAATTGCAGAAAATCGGAAAAATCATCAAAAGTGAGGACAAGGATGAAACGGAAAGACAGCCAAAGCATGTGAAGAATGTTATTTTGAAATTCCTAAGAGAGACAACACTTTTTCAAATTCTGTTGATTCTCACCCTTAGTCTGACTCTGAATCTCATAACACAACAAATATTTGAGTCAAAAATGTTTGTGTTTTATGAAAAGGAAATACTTTTTGATCACATCCTCTGGTCTTTAATTAAAATACCGGCGATTCTGATCACATGGTTTCTAATGCAGCGAAGGATTGGTCGCCGTTTGACTAATGCTATCCTTTTAGCACTCATTGGTCTCAATCTAATTGTCATCTCTTATATTGATAATCAAAGTCTTAAATATTGGTTATCATTGTTTGGATTATACTTAAACACCGGATCATTAATCATAACATCCCTGCAATTAATTGAATTGAGTCCTACGACCTACCGGTGCTCTATACTAACAACGTCTATATCTATAGCCACACTGATTGTCACATCAATTAAATACATTTATCCAATAGTAAGCAATCAATACTAAGATAACATAACAAATATATAAAGTGTTGTCTATTTTAAGGATAATTATGACAACCATTGGCTATATTTAATGGTCTTATCGGCGATCTCTTTGGTCATCAGTTTTTTGTCCACTTTTATGACGGAAACCCTTCGTGAGAATACACCACAAAATGTTTTGTCGGCGGAAGAGCTCTTGAATTCAATGAAATACTGGAAATTAGGGAAAAGAAAGTGTGATCTCAAGAGTAATATATTCAAGTCATTGAGTAAATGGGATTTGAGTGAACTCCAGGACAACTCTTGACTCCAAATACAAGTAGTTTCTAATATTTAATTGTTTTTTTATTTATTTATTATTTAAAGTAGTTTTTGATTTCATTTACAAATTAAATGACATTTTTTAATAGTTTTTAAAATTAAATGAAATTATATATAGTTTTATAAAATATTTTAAATTATTTTTAAATAAATAGCAGTTATTACACAAATTATCGTAGTCTGAAGGGACGTCTATGAGCATGGAGCATTCTCATAAGCTCTGGCCCGGTATCTGGTCTCCTCATATCCATGCCATCAAAGGTGTCAAATATTTTGTCGACGATTTTTTGCAAATGAAAGCCAATCACTGCCTCAGACTTTGAAGTGAAACAAAATACTATTATTATTAACAAAACTGAAACTCTCAGTGAATTCATAATTGATATGAAGTATAACTAAAAATAAATTAAATGTTTGAATAGTTTAACATTTTATAAGTTTATAATTGTTAGGAAACATGCAATAGGTTTCACACAATTGTCGTAAAATTGTGTACAAAAGGACGG
>JAQGAT010001093.1:0-17992 GCA_034687845.1 Pantelozetes paolii
TAACAAATTCTATGTCCAGAAGACGTCAGACAAAGAAAAGTTTGATTCATTGAAGAGTCAAATCCAAAGCATCTGTCGGTCCGTCTACTATCACGCGCCCGCCGTCGAGGTCTTACCCCTCGGGGAACAGATATTTGCCTACTCTCTGAAGATGAAGTGCTGGTGCAGAGCAACCCTAACCGTCTTCAGACCAGAAGTGGACCCAAAGACCAGAGAATATATATATTTGGCAGACGTTGTGCTCATTGACTACGGGATCAGTGAGACTGTCCACTGGTATAACGTTCGGGAGAAGAGGAAGGAGTTGTTTGACCCGAAGAAGTGGCCGCCGTTTGCCTACAAGTGCTCACTATATGCTGTGAGGCCTAAGAAGTCGCACAATTGGTCGGAACGGGCACTCAATCTCTTCAATCTCTACGTAAACAACAATCAATTGGTTTTGTTTGACTTCGAGACCACTAATGGCTATAAGTTTGTGGATCTCATGCACTATGACGTCCCGGAAGTCACTTATCAGATCCCGTCTGTCATTGAAGTGTTGTATAAGAATGACTGTGCGGTCCTTCAGTCGGAAATAGATTTTGGGGGTTATTGTCGTCAGAAAACCCAACCCATTGTCTTCAAAGCGCCCGAAATACCGGAACTCCAGAAAACCATTTCCGTAGTGGTGGCACAGATCGAGACACCCGACCTCTTCTACGTTCAGCCCAAGAAAGACCACTCAAGGCTTATGACGTTGTGGTCAGAAATGAATAAAATCTATACCGAAGAGAACGCAAACGTTTACACCTATTACTGCCCTCAACTCAATACCCCCTGCGCTGCCATTTTCGAAGGGGACGGCAAGTACTACAGAGCACTGGTCATCAATAGAGGTAAAACTGTCTCTGACTTTGAAATACAATTCGTGGACTTCGGGAGCAAACAAATGGTGAATATATTGGAAATGCGTTTAATGAAAGACGAATTGATGTCACTTCCGATGCAATCCATTCCCTGTGGACTCATGGATGTGGATCCGGCCTATCGTTTCAAATGGACAGAAGACGTAATGTTTTTTATATATTTACTAATTCTTCTTTAATTTTGATGTCTTTCCCCCTTAAAGGCCATAAAGTACTTTCGATTAGCCGTTTCTGACGACAAGGGGCCGCAAGTGATGTATATGACTGTCCAAGAAGTGAAACAACTGAACACAAATCAGGACAAACTGATGGTTGTCTTAAGGAGTTTTGACGGCAATAATGAACTGAAGTTGAATCAGGCTTTGGTGGAAAGGGGTTACGCTCTCAGCACTGGCCGTAACTCCAAGTCTGATAACGAAGGCATGACTACACCTAACCGTTCAATGGTTTCTTCGCCAATGAATGCGAGTTCCGGGAGTTCTTCGCGGAATACACCGAATCAAAAGCCGGCGGAGATATCAGCACTTCTTGTGCTCAAAGACTTAATGGAAAGGCATTTGCTCTCAAAGGCGGATAAGAGGTCATCACTAATCAAAGTGAGAGTGACTTCAGTGCGAAATCCGTCCGAATTTTATGTCCAAATAGAGCGCAAAGAATTGAATCAATACTTCGAAGTCATTGAAAAGCGTTTACACAAAGAATACAATTCACCGAAACATCGATTCTTAGGAGACGTTAACTTCATTGACGGAGATCTCTGTGCCTTCAAAGCAACCAATGATTGGCGAAGAGGTAAAGTAATCACACGTATAGATGAGCCGTCGGGCGATTCACCGCCGAAAGAGCCTGCGTTTCGGGTGTTTGATATCGATTACGGCAACGAATATGACCTCAAAGTGTCGCAAATGCGTCGTTTGGTCGACAACTTTCAAAAGGACGGGTCGTTGGCTCTTATGTGTACTCTATTTGCTGTGAAACCCTCCGGCGGTGACCACTGGACTGACTCCGCAAAAGACGATTTCAATGAATTCATTGATAAGTTTAAGAACGAGACGTATATTCTGGTCAAAGGAATGGCAGATATGGAACCGATTTCTGTTAGACTGTACTCAAAAGAGACGATAATTCCGAGCGCTTTCTCTAAGGCTAGGATTGAGTACAAGAGTATTAATGAGATATTTATCGACAAAGGGTTGGCATTACCCGATAGGTCTGTCCCCAACTTTGATGACGACGACGACCAGGAAATCAATACAACCATTGTTTCCGACAAAAGGCCTGAAATGCCGTTTTCACTGTTGTCTGTCACCGGCAGTGCGTTGGGAAACCTCGAACAGCGGTTTAGTGGAGACACTGTTCCCCAAAGCGGCGGCTATTTTGAGTATTTGGCGGAAGAGTATCCGCGAGAGAAGATATTCTTCGGTATTCCGTCTGACCTGACGTTCAATGAGTTCGTTATATCGTTTCGGGTGTTCTATGAGAACACTTCTATACAGCCCTTACAGCACATCGAACGGTGCATTCAGGAGACGATCTCAGAGAAGGGAGAATTGGGACCATTTGTCGGTACCATCACTAAAGGCAATGCCTGTACCGCTTATTTTGATTACGACAAGACCTGGAATCGGGCGGAGATATTAGGTGTGGCCAAAGACAGCGACGGCTCAAACCTGGTGGTCAGGTATGTTGATTACGGCAATCAGGTGTCCATTCTTGTGGACAAACTTAGTTCACAAGTGTTTGGAAGGAATGCACCAAAACTGGACCTAAAGTGCCAATTGGTTAACATTAACTCCATTAACCCGACGGCCAAACAAGAGATCCGGAATATTATTTACACAAAAGTGTTGGACTCCAAGTGTCGGTTCGTTTGGGAAGTGAGTTATGGTTTGGGTTTTAAATGAGTTTTAATTAATTCTGTGGTTTTTTGACCAGAATTTCCCGAAACAGCCGATGAGAGCTAGTATTGAGATTCCGGTCAACGATTCGTATCAGTCATTGGCTTCATATCTGGAAAACGAGAACCTTTTGTCTGCAAACCGAACCGAAGACAACGATTCGGTGGAAAACGTACTAAACATCGCACCGGTGTTCGAAAAGACTTTAAGTTTATATTCTATTATTTTCGATTCAAACCGTTTCTATGAAGTCGTCGTTTCGCACCCTTTGGTCAACAAATACGCCTTTTTTCAGGCGACGGAAGTCAATAGACCTTTGGGTAAGGACTCCATCATAACCTCAGAGCACGACAGCTACGTAACGATGTTGGATAGGATGAGGGAAGACGTCGAGTCCTATCCCAGTGTCCAGATCTTAAGGGAAGGTATGTTTCGATGGATTAAAGTTTGTTAGCAAATGATTATAGAGTGGATTGCTTTTCAGGCCACCCATGTCTGGCCCTGTTTGACGACGAGTGCTGGTATAGAGGACTCATCACAAGTGTCGACAAAATGAAAGAAAGCGCAGAAATATTTTTCGTTGACTTCGGGAACACAGATTGGGTTCCGATTTCCAAGTATTCATATTTGCGGTCAATTGGTATTCAGTTTTATATAACAACCCTTTAAACCCTCAATAGTTTAAAAGAGATCCCAAAAATCCATATGAGACCCAAAGCACACGCATTCTTGTGTCAGATGTTTAACATACGTCCCGCCGGCAACCGATTGTGGTCTATGTGTCAGGATTTGGCCGTTTCGTTGACCGAGCACTTGACCAACAAGTGCTGCGGAGATAACAGACTTTGGGCTAAATTCAAGGTTTGATTGAAATTGTGGTCAAAAATGAGAATTAATTTATTATTGAATTGTTTTCTACAGAACAACAAATACCCCCTAATTATTGACCTCTATTTGCCCGACAGTGAAGACCCGACTGAACCCGGAAGACATGTGTTTCAGGAGTTCGTAATCAAGGGTTTAGTCGAATACATAGAGCCCAGGGATGTCTGGCGTAAACCAATTAAAGCGACGGAAAGCTATCGAAATTCAAACATAAATATCAAAAAAGAGCCGAAATTTACAAATAATTGAAGAATTGATTGACTTTTGAATGAATTTTTCATTTTTTCAATAATTTCTGTCATTTTTTATAAAATATTTTTATTTTCAACAAAAATGTATAAAAAAATAATTTGATTTCAAAAATATATTAAGCATTCAATTGATGAGTCAATCGATAACAATACAGTCCTCAAAGTCGATGAGAGCACTGGTATCCCCGTCGCTGTCTTCCAATTCTATGACTTCCGACTCTTTGTGGCCTTTAATTGAAAATAATTTATCATTTAATGAGTTATTTGTGAAAACAATTCAAACCTTTGTTGAGATCATAAGTGCCGTCACTTTTGACGAACAAAGCGGTAATACTTTCGTCCGTTTTGTCCAATATTTCGGTAAAATATCTATTGATTTGAATATCAATTGAATTAAACTATAGATTGAATAAAACTGATCGCAAATACCCGTCAATTCTGAGTGAATCAAATGGTGCGCACTCTTGACATATCGGACAAAACCATTCGTACCGAAACTCATTGGTCCTGAAGAATGCCAGGCCATCGAAGCACTCAATATGTTTACAGGTGTGGGTACGACAGGGCGTCTCAATGCGTCGATAACTCAACTGTAAGTCAATAAGCAATTAGTTGTTTGAAAACATATTTACCGATAATTACGGGACAAATGAGTTTGACTTTTGTGTCGGTGTTTATGACACTAATGGTGACCTCGTCTTGAGATAAGCCTTGGATTCGGTTTTGGACTAAAACAACAGATTTTATGATTAAATCAATCATTTGTTAAAACATATCATTACTTAGACTTTGTGTCGATTCGGGCGACAGGTATTGGCAGTCCTTTTGCTTGAGTTTGCTTAAAAAGGATTCGGGTGTTTCATAGGACACAAATGACATCTCGTAAGCGCATGGCATTAAAAAATGGTAGTTTTGTTTAGTCATTGAAAACCTGAGTGTATTTGTGCCGAAAACACAGAACTCTGTCAAATCAAACGGAGTGTTCGTCTCCTTTGCCTAATCGGGGAATCAATTGAAACGATGGCAACAAAGAACTCAATTTAAGGCAAACCTCTGTGTATTGAAAGACCCGCTGATTGTTGACATCAATGGACAGGTATTCGGGAACACAATCCTTCTGTTCCTTAGTTTGAATGTCATTTATATAACCAAATCTGAGTTGAATTTTGTATGAATTTCTGTGAATAGTCTTTAAATCCAAAACATTTAAATTGAAATAATCTTCAAATCCTTTGTCAGAAAGTGAACCTAAAAAACAAGAATTCATTTCTTATAAACAAATTTCAATTAACTTTGTGTCCGAACCAATAGTTTTCACTCCAAAGGTTTTAATGACTTTATATTTCGGCAAACATTTGAAACAAATGCCTTCATTCGGAGGAATGTCTTCATTGCTGGTGATGTCTGGGCTCTGAAGAGGTCTTTGAATCTGTGAAAGAATCCGCTTCTGCTGTTCAACAGCTGCTTTGAGATCCAGCGCTGGATCCATAAGCCCTGGTATAAAGGACTGGCAATTGTTTTGCATATGATTTGAATTTTGTGCACAATTTTGGTTATTATTGCTGTTATTATGCATTGAATTGTTCATCTGTTGGGCGTAAGAGTGCGTCGGAAGGGATGGATACCTCTCGTAATGATTTTGAATAGCATTTGGATGATAGTTAGGATTCGGAGCATTGGTGGGAACCAACTGTGCGGCTCTTATCGCACTATAGTCGTTACTACTTCTTGGCGTATCCCAGGGTCTATACAATTGGTGTGAAGCACTCGATGGCCTCGGATTCCAGACATGAGAATAGGGTCTCTGTTGTGAATAGTTAGGCATTTGGTAACCGTTACCCCAGTATTGGGTTGGGTTTGGGTTTGCATTCAATTGTCTAATGTTTGAAAGTAAGCCATAATTGTTATCATTCACTGGATTTTGGTTTTCATTGACAACAGGTTTCGGAATATTCAACACAATTGGCTGTCGATTGCCTTCAGTAGAGTCGATGTCATTCAACTGATCCTCACTTTCTTCTACTTCTTGTTCACTACTGGTGTCGGAAATCCTTTTCACTTCAAATCAAAAGCCAAAACAATAAACAAAAAGTAATTTCAATCAATAATTGCATACATTTTTTGATTTTAGGGTTTGAGTCGTAAACCCTTTTAATCTCTTTCCTCAAAGCCTTCCACTCGAGAGCCTTGTGCTGACAGTCGTCAATCAAACGGACAATCCTTTGCCGCAAATTGTCTTTTGTGCCCCACTTTGGCAATTGAAAGGACCGGCAAATGGCATACAAATCCGTTTTCAATAGCTTTTGGACTTTTCTCTTAAAAATGAAATCAAAGTTCAAAACAAATCACAATTGAAATCAACACTCAATTCAATACCTCTATGGCTGGCCTTTGGGTCCAATATCTGTCCATTTGTGACACCAATAGATCAGACGTTAAGTCTAATCACAAATCAGTCGATGACTTAGTTATCAATGAATTGATTGACAAATGAATGCAAAACTAATAAATGATTTCAAAAATTGATTCAAAAATTTAATGTTTTTTATTATTGTTTGCTTTTATGTCATGTGTTTTGAGACATAAATAACGTCTTTATTATTCAATGCTTTATTGATTGTTGTCATAACAACCGATATATACTCCACACATAAGTGACGGACTTTCTCTATCGGTGACAATGTTTCTGTGCGCCCACCAGTGATTTTCTCTCCCCTCCCCTCTATTTTAAGTGCATTTACTTCAATAAATGAGGCCATAATTGTGCCCTCTTTTGGCACTTTTGTTAACTATTTTATTGATTTTCGGTAACGAAGGGGTAATTAAACAAAATAACAGTTAATTTGTGCCCCTTTTCATGATTTTTATTATTAAAACAACAAAACAAATGAAAAACAATTAAAAAAACACTAAATTAACAATTTTTCTGCTCATATATGTCGACATTGCAGACCAGGGGGTGATTCCTATCGCACCTTAAGATTGATTGAAAATATGAAATGAAAATATCAGTGAAAAAGTGGTTTTGAATAACAATTACCGCTAACACCGGTAGGAAAGGCCAAAATACGGCCAAACGGGTAAAAGAGATGGTCCGGCAGTCGGAACAGTACTTCATATCTATAGTTCCACAACAGATAAAGTGTTACCAAACCCTTAAACAGCATTCAAATCATTAGACAATTATTTTAAGCCATTATTTCACTAAAAAAATTACAGAAATCACATAAAACACTGAATACAACGCCAATCGGGCCTTAAATCTGAAAAGGGTTTGAATGTCCGCTAAAAGGGGTATAAAAATGAGTTAATAGTGAAAGTGATGTCAAAAAGCGATTGAATTGAGGCTAAAATACATTGACTTTTCAACTGATCGTTGGCTTTGTTTAGCTTTCGTTGGATTTTCGCATACTTTGCGAACTCATCGGTAATATTGATGTCCGAGAGCTCTGTCTTGAGGTCACCGATCTGTCGGCGAAGGGATGTCTCCATTCGGGAGTCATTGACGAAGACATTCAAAATCTAAGGGGTATTAAGGGTTTAAGACATTAATTAAAACAATGTTTTACAAGAAATGATTGCATTTTTAAATACCGTTTTCACAATAAGGGGTATAAAAGCACTAAAAAACGCCCAAAAGGTTACGAATAAAAATAAATTTAAATTATAATCACTTTTAACTAAATTATTGTCAAATGTTTTGTCAAATGTTTTGTCAATTGTTTTGTCCATTAGTTTTATATTTGTTATAATTGTTGACAAAATTTGACACAAATTTCAAATCAATTAAACATTTGTTTACTTTTGAGTCAAATATTGAATACAAAGACATCTATTGAGACATAAAGTGATTGAAAGTGTAAACAAAACATCACTTTTTCATTGAGTTTTCATTTAATTATTAATTAAACACTAATTTAATGGCAATTAATGTCAACCCAAACGACACGCCTAACGATGACCCGGAGTCTAATGACTTGTCCGCATCCGAAGTACCCGTCAATCATATGATGGCAATCAATGACTCCGACAGTGACTTCGATGACTCCGATGACACTAATTATGAACTGTTGACCACTCAAGAGGTCGCCGAAGGAGTGGATCAGACGACCACTTATTATCCGCACAACTATTTGGTTGATTGGATAGATTGGGACCAAATTGAGGGCCAATTAGAGACCAACGACTGTCCGACAGATAGTCAGACCATTAGTGACATCAATGATAGACCCGATTCTCAAGAAGTGAAGGAAACGACTGAGTCTTTAGAGGACAGACAGATATCTCTAAGCGATGGTAGGATTTGATGAGTGAATGGCTTTTATATTAATTATTGATTGAATTGATTGACAGATCGTATAAATGAAATCAAAACACTTATGTCTGGCTTTGATTTGCCGACGGATTGTATACCTGTTTGGGCGCAGAATATGCCCGAAGAGGACTGGAAGTCATTCCTTACGAAGAGATTTGAAAATAAATGAAAATTAATCACAAATTAGTTTAAAATCTTTTGTTTTATTATTTTTTATTAATTTATTTAAATGTTTGTCAAAAATGTAATAAATATTACAAATAATGTGTTTTTAATTGTGTTTTCACGCGATTTAAGGGTTTTTACAATCAATTGATAAAATTTTAAACAATTTCCTAACCCTTAGAGTAAATCAATTGAAATATACAGAAATGTCTGTCCAATCAAATGAAACAGATCTGCGATGTGTTGATGAAAATGACTTGAAATCTGATCCACTGTTTGTCGATATTAAGACCAAAACAATAAAGTTTGTGAAAAACATCAAAACTATTCTCAAGTGTTTGAATGAAATCTCTGAGAATGGGTTCAATACTATGTCATTGAAAGACATTGTAGTGACTGTTGAAGAGACAACTCTTCCCAAACAATTGTTTGATAATGTGATCATTGAAATCAATAATCTTTACTCAACTCTTAATCCCAACGAAGATCTGGACGACAATCAGACGATTGAAGCGATTGAAGAGAAATTGCATTTCATTTCAACGCTTTTGAATCAAAAGTCAAATCAATTAAAAGCTTTGGAAAATGAAAATTCAATTATAAAACAAAAACTGATTGCAAATGAAATGAAACTGAATTGTGATTCGCATAAAGAAATGGAGATTTTGGTGGAAAGGGTGCAAAATCTTAGTATAAGTTAAAAACTTAATGTGTTTTTTAAATAAATTCAAAATTATTGCAAAAATGAGAAATATTTTAATGATTAAAATCGCAACACTTTTTTGCAGACAAGTATACAATCATTGCAACAAATCTTGTGATACATATCCAGTCTATTATATCATACTTTCCATCAAATGCTGTCTCACGACTAAAACTGTGGAAACTTTTCAAAAGTGTTTGAAAATAAATCCATAAATAAAATGTTAAAACATTTTTTAGTCTCAAATTTCAGACTCTTTTTTAGTATTGAATATTATTTTATTGAATTTCATTTCAAATTCTGAATATTCTCTCAATATTTGTAACAAAAAACTATACAAAACATAAACACAGTGTTAATCACAAAATGTTTTATTATTTGATTTGAGAGACGGAAACAGAAATGCAATGAAAATATAATATGAAAAACAAATTAACAAAAGTCTACTTAATATTCAATTCATGTGATTATCAATTGATTTTTAATTTTCATAATTAAAGGCAAAAAAATTGTTGAACTTTTGATATTTATTTATTATGTCTGAAGTGAATAGTATTTGATTTCACTTAATACTGGTCTCATATATTGATTGCGAGCACCGGATCCTAAAATAATGCAATCCTTCTCTGTTATCCTTGAATACAATATTCACAAAGAAATCCAATATTTTTGGATTGAATTTCGGTTTTTGTATTGAATTTCTTGATATTTATTTTCGTTGTATTTTCATTACAGCAAAGCATAACATCTGAGCCAAAGCTATATTACATTGAATTGAAGCCAAAGTGAGCCCAAAAGCCGAGCGGTTGGGAAATACATGTCTTGTTTGTGAAGGACTTGTTGTCCATAGCATTGAATTAACTCCTATTCTCTCAAAAAAGCTAATTTCAGTGCAAATCTAATCATTAGATGCGAGAAATCAGAGCTCTGGTCAGAGGCCCGGCTTATAATATAACCTAACATAATATTAGCGTTTGCAAGAACCTCCTCCTCAGAGCGTCCGCATCCCATACCTATAATTATGATCTGTTGGAGCGGTTCGTCCCACTCAGGACTCTGGGCTCTACTCAACAAACTTTGCTTATAATCAGAGATACAGTCAGTCTTAGAGAACACGAAAAGCTATCCGTTTCGGTAATTCGACGCCAATAGACAGCACTGGGATGTGAAGTGCATCTAACATCTAACTGAGCCGAACATTTCGTCACAATTATCCACTTCTCTAGGGTTGGAGTGCAATAACGACGGCACAGATGTTGTTATGTTTTGCTTTGCAATACAATTATTATAATCATTAAAAGTATTTCTCTTTTTCTTCTCAAACTTCAAAAACTTCTTTAATTCAGTGATAGATAAGTGAATATAATATGAAATGGCATTCAATGCGCGCAAAAGCACTGTTGGGACTGAAGACTGAATGTGTATTTTTCTCACTCAACTCATGGTTATCTACTTGTGCTGAGATGTTGTGCTATTGAGGAAGTCATTGGATATAAATTCAAACTCTCTTTTCAGATGAGATCCCAAATATATTTTGATGAAACAGAAGCCAAAGAAAAGTCTTTTTATCCATTTCTCTGTGTTTTTGCAATAGTTTTGTGTTTTTCTCTTCTCTGATGTTAGACAACATGTAATACAATATTTACTGACATATTATCCCTGAGTTTATATATCTTTAGTAACCAATGCGTGGTTGCAGTGCATAAACACCTAACTGAGCAACTCTTCCAGTCCTCCAATACCTCCAATACCTCTAATAATTTTTTGAATAACTTTTTTCACAATGTATTCAATTTGTGAACAAATTGTTTGCATTTGACAGTCGTTTCCATCAAATTGTTTATTGTTTTAATGTCAGAAGACTTGCATTTCATCCGATCTCTCAATAGAGTGGAGTGAACTAAAGCACAGGCGCTCCGACTTTATATTGGCGTTTACGTCAGTGCCCTTTATCCGGGTTTGTCCGATGTTTAGAGAATAATATGAATGCTATGAATCGTGTTCTGTCGGCGCCCAAGGAGTTGATGCGCTTCTGTCAGTCCAGTCCTCACAAAAAGCGTTTAAAATTATCTAAACTTAAAGACAAAGCAGATTCCGGTGTCAGACAAGAGTCTAACGACGAGTTTAAGGTATGTTTTCATTGCATTTATTTTAAGAAATTGTTTTATTTTTATCAAACCTTTTGTCAAAAACTCTTTTAAACTATTATTTTTGAGAAGAATTTCTACTTTTAGGCAAAAATGCAATTATATTTCAGTTTAAACCCCTTAAACATCAAATGTTTATAATAGTTATCCACATCCTTTACATCCTTTACATCCAAAACATATTACAAATATTTATCTATAATTAAATGATTACTTATTTCTCTTCTTATCATAACTTTTGCAGTAATTTAAGAATTTATACAAAAATACATAAAACGTCTAAAAATATCTCTGTTTTCTCCTAAACTTGAATTCCTTCTGTGTTTTGTAAAAAATGGTTTCAAATATTGGATTACTGTTTCAAAAGTTACACTGATTTCCAGTATTTTCATAGTTTAAGGTGGAGTCAAGTTTTTCAAACACTTATTTCACGCCTACACTCAGTATATCATTGAAATAAAGTTTTTATATATTTTACAACTCATTGTTTGGGCACATCAATGGACAGGTGGGCATGAAAACACCTAGGTTTGCTTAAATACTTCATTTTAGATAACGATGTGCAATAAAAAAATATATAAAAGGTCATATTCACTATATTTCCATTGAAATTTGACTATTCTTTAATTTGCCCCCTGCATGCGATGTGACCTGAATATACTGATTAAGAAATGAGATTTTTTAGGTTTAAGACAGGGGTTTAAAATTAAAATTACAAATGATTTATACATTTGTGAATCAAATAAAAGAAATTCCAATTCATGTGAAATATGTTTTCTTTTTGTCACAGGTTTTACTTCTTTTCCTTAAATTTTATGTCTAATCAACAAAATTAAAGAAAATCTTTGTTTGAATTACTCGTGAATTCATGAGTATTATGTGAAAAGGCTTTTATACCCCCTTTTGTTGGCGTTTTGACAATTTTTGACTGAACTGCAAAATCTGACACTTTCTTCATACAAATTATATGTTTCGTGTAATTTCAGTGCAGAATATAATTGGGACTGAAATCTGTTTTTTTTCTCTCTTTTACTCTGATTTATGAAAAGTTTTGTTTTTAAAAAAGATATTTTGTGTGAAAATTACAATAATTTGAAATATTTATTAAAAAATTGTAATTTAATTGATATTTATGTTCACTATTACAGTACAGACACACCTAATCACTGATAAAATATATTATGTTTTGATATGTCTTACAATAAGTAATAGATTTTTCATTAAAGCAAAACCAAAGGCAGAAACCGATGAAATGCTAAACCAATTCCTAAATTATTAATCATTTTATGATTCAAACAAACGATTATTTTTGCGCTAAAGGCTATCAAATTGTAGACAAAACTAAACCAACAACGCTGTTGATGGGATGGGATGTAAAATAGTTGTAATAATGATAGTCAGTACAGACGAGGAGTAGAGGGAAAGGCTTTTCACAATGTATTCACGGTTTGAAGCGTAAAACGATAGCACTGGGAGAGTAGTTGTCCTAATAGTCAGTCACATTCACTCATCATTTGCTCAAATATTGAATTACTTTTTTCAACAAAAATCGTGTTTACGTTTAAACTCTTCAGAATTATTGTCATTTGATCTTCAATTCAATGAATTAATAGTATTTAATAATAAGCTATAGATTAGAGAGAATTGAATCAAAAGTTTGGTATAAGTTATGAAATCTTTGATATTTTGTGCTGTTTTCTTGAAATTTATTGCATTGTTTGAAATCTATTCAAATCACTGTTTGAGTGGCATTGGGTCTCAAATTCTTGGGTTATATCAATATCAGTGCCAACTAATGAGAAAGACGTCTTCAGACATAATATACCCGAATATAAAGTTTCAATTTTTTTACATCAAAGAAAATATGGACTGAAATGTAATGTTTTGGTTATCCAATGAATGGCACAGACATCTGGGAATAGGATCACAGAATATATTAAACAGAATATTCCAGTCCTTTGTTGTCTGTGCTCAACACCAAAGGCTTTCAATTACTATATTTTCTCTTCATTTTCAACTTATTTGCTCTCATTTTCATAGAAGAAAAATATTTTTGTCTTTTATTTTTAGTATTTCATTCATTGATGACATGCTTTCCAACAAAATATAAAACCTATTTTCAAAAGGATTTATATTTGTCTGACATTTGAGTCATTCATACGATTGTGAGATATATCCCCAAAAAATATGATAGGATTGCAAACTATTCAAAGTTTTTGATTTCACAAATTGGCTGTAAATGCAGACAATGTTATCAATGCTTTCCAATGCTATCCAATTCACATAAGATATCGGTTGTTATATCTGCGCCCATATCTGTGCTCTTCTGCACTCTTCGGTTATATTACTGTATATATGAAAGCATTTTGTCATTTAGTTTCATTTGGAGCACTGAGTCATTTGATATGGCATTCATTTTTATAATCACAGCTATAGTGCTCAGCCTTTTTTGCACAGTTAGGTGCCTCTCATCTGCGTATTAGAAACAAATACTATATATAGAGGGGAAGGGATGCGAAGGGAAGGGATGGGATCCCAATGAAGAAAAAAATAAGTTTTAAGTTTCTTCTGTTCTATGAGAGCATCAAACACATAGAGCGCCAGCATTTGTGCTCTCAGTGCTGGTCTGGTGTTCAATACATCTGTCCATTAAAACGAAATGCAAAACTTTTTCAGTAACTGAAGAACTGGAGATCAGATGACATAGTATTGGATGACTTTCACTACTTTAACATTTCTATACAATTGCTATCCATTGCCTTCATAGCCATATTGGGCTCGCAATCGATGGGCAAACTCTGTCACCCAATTCCGGCGCTGCATATTATATGGCTTACTATCAAATTAAGCCAACCGGACAACTGTGCGTCTGGGCTGCACCGGTAGATAGACATTAATTGAATATTTCGGTCTTGTGTTCAAGAAATCTGAGATTAAATTCATTACTGAATTGAATATTCATTTTAATTATAATTTAATAACAAATTCATTGAAAGTTTAAAATTTCGTACATTTTTTCTCTAAAAGTCTTTTTCACAAAATAATTATCTTTTTTTACCGAAAATATCGGTTTTCTTGTTATAAGATATTTTGAAAGTGAAAGCAGATTTCACTTGAAATTCAAATTCATTGCAAAAAGTATTGCATTAATTGAAACACATTCTCATTATTTAAACATTTATATCGTAAGTGAAATCAATATTTTACTTAAAAGTGTTGTCATTACTGCTGTTATTGTTATTATTATTGCATTGATATTTAAGTTTTAGTTTTTGTCATTTAAATTTCACTAATATTTCATTGAGTTGTCATTAATTCACTCAAACATTAACTTTAATCCCTTTCCTCTTATTTTCGGTGCTTTTCATAACAAAAATTGTATACAAAAAGAAGTGAAATAAAGTTTTTTGAATGAATTCTGGGCTTAATTTTGGTGAACATTAACTCAACAAAAACCTCAACAAAAAAAGTGAACAAAAAGTACTTTCTTTCGTGTATTATATGCCAAACAATAATAAATGAAAAATTGAATGAATGTGTGTTTTGCCCCTAAAAATACTCTAGTCTTCAGTCATAATAGTGGTAGAGAACGGAATTGTATGAATTGATCAGTGTCTTTGATGGGCGTAACCCCTAATCTGGCAACAGATCAAATACATTATCTACTCATCCCATTCCCATTCCTCTCCTAATTCTCTATTTGTTTTACAATAGTAGTGTTCAAACAATACTAGTGCTGAAGAAATGGCTCATAAATTGAGTCATTTTCTCGATTCAAGAGTTTTATTCATCCATTGATTGATAAGAAATATTAAGCATTGAATTGAAAGTCAAATTCAAACTCAAAATACTTTTCCTTTTGACTCAAAACATATGAAAATAACATAACTTTTGTCAATATATCTCACTTTGACATCAAATTCTTGTATTATTATTGATGTAAAGAATAATTTTTCACTTTTAATCCCAAACCCATTTCTGCTATAATAATATTGATGTATAAATAAAGACTTAGAGCTCATGTATGGATGTGTTGGTGGCTTATGGTGTGAAACGTCTTAACAACGGAGAGCTGACTGTGCGGGTCATTAGTATCGCTAGTTTTTTATTGAGTCATTTGCGGACCACATCCTATCACTAGTCAGTGCTTTACAACTCATATATTTATATATCAGTACTTTTAGGTCAATAATATGGGCCGCAAATTAGATGAGAGCACTGGTATGCTGTGTTGGTTCAAACATACACATCTATTCTTTGATGATGTGCTGATGTGTTCGCACTTTTCTTTTCCTCTTATGATGAATGACCAAAACACACGCTCTTTGGGCGCCGATATACCAATGCATGGCACTTATGATCAGTCAATCCATTGAAAGACAGTTTTTATACACTTTTTTGTATATTATTTGTGAAAACAATTATTTATTCCTTTATTTCACATAATTTCCATTATTTTCAACAATTTATTGCAAAAATCAAATGAAATATTGAGTCATAAACTCAAAACATATTTTTATTTTTGATATAAATTTTGTGATAAAACTGAAAAACCTTTAGACCTTTCCTCAAATCAATCTTATATTAGGGCCAAGTATTCTGAGTCAGGAAAAAGATATCTAAAAAAATCATAAAATTATTCAAAACTTCAAACAATGTATTATTCAATTCACTGCAAGACTTCAGTGAATATATCTTTAAATCTATTGAAATGAATGTATTTGTTATAAACATTAATATAATATACAAAAAGAGTGTATATATTGAACAAAACAAAGGGATGGCATGAAGTGCCGGAGCAAAGAATGTACGAATTGTGCAAATCATTTGTTATGATTACTCTAAATGCGTGAACAGTTATGATAAATGACTAATGGATTAGAGAAGAGAGAAAATGCTTTTATATTTCTCTCAAATATGATTGCAATTCATTTCAACGCAAACTTTATTACAAATCCCAGCCTTTGATCAATGATTTTACGCCAATTCCTTGCAATTCTTATCCATTATTTAATAGGGTTTACAAATGTATATAAAAAAGTAGATTAAGTCTAAAATTTTTGCTGAAATAAGAGATATTTGAAAATAAATTTTGTTTGTGTTTTGTATTCAAACAATTAATGAATGCTTTAAATCAAAGAGTATTTTAATTATCAGTTGTTTATATGTTTTTATGGTTAGGACTACGCGGAGACTACAATGAATGAGTTGTTGGGATGGTATGGCTATGAGAAACTGGACACCGGAGACACCAAAGACTTAAATTTAAGACACTTTGCCTCAAATAAACGAAAAACTGATTCCCAGAGCTGTTTGGCCACAAACTTAAGCCGCGAGTCATCGATCGCTTCCAACAAATCTAAGGAAGAGAGCCATTCAGTGCTCTCTCCATATAGCGGCTCAGATGGTGGCGGAGGAGTTGGCACTACAGCTGATAGCACTGGCGTTTGTCGATCTGTGTCAACGCCTCCATCGACAACAACAACGGAATCCAACGGCGAGAATGTGATTGAAAACAAAGATTGCTCTGAGGGTGAGATCCAGTGCCACAAACACGCGAATACAATAGATATAAAATATAATGTGCTTTAGATTTCTAAGGGTGTGGACAGACATAACTAAAACCATTCATACCTTAATATAAATAGTAAAATAAAAAAGAGTGGAAAAGAATAATAATAATAATAATTGCCGTCAACTAAGGGGCACAACTCAGGGCACAACTCAGGGGTATAACTCAGGGGCGCATCATTTCCTTGAATTAAAACTTCTATCAATTTTGTCCCCTTATGTGTGCACTCTATGTGAGAGGCGTTCCTCTAATAATCTTAGGGTTCGTTTGGTCACGAATAGAGTATAGACTGAAGAGTAGTATCGCTTGAAATGAAATAGTTTTTTGTTGTTTAAGATCGCCTTCTCTTCTCTCAGAGACCTATCTCTGCAGACAAACCGAGAGCTCCAAAACCACCGCCTGTTATAAATCGTCGCCAAAACACCCAAATATGTAGTGATGTTGTGATGGGTGGAGAGATTTACTCTCAGATCAGTCGCTACTTAATAATTACATTAATTATTGAGTGCCGTTCACTACATCCCTGGCCAACACTTAGTCTTAGGATTTCATGCAATAATCAATGGCTTAGACATGAAATGTATTTCAATATAACGTGTGTTAAATAATTATATAACAACTCTATACTTGAGATCATTTTTTTGTAATCCCAAATATAATTAATTTAAGTTTAATACCCCTTCAGGTGTTCACCTGCAGGTTTAGTACACCTTCAGGTGCTCTGGGTTTAAAAATTATGAAATATATTTCATTTTAGCACAAAAATAGACACAAAATTAATCACAAACTATATTTCAAATTCAATTTCAATTAGAGATCCAATCCTTTAATTGATTTCAATTACATAAAAGGGTTTTCACATTAAAAGTATTGAAATTTCAATATCTGTAACAAATTATTGTTATCTTATAAACGGATTGCAAATTGTGTTTCATATAAATGACTAATGACTCCAAAAAACTAATTATTTTTGATCGGAATCTCTCATAAAAGGGAGGCTTTTGTTCACTAGTCTTATATATTGAACGCCTTTTAGTTTATATTTCATTTTGTGAGCTATTATTCAAATGTTTAGTAATTGTTATAATTATTCAAATAAATGATTGAGATTTTTGGAGAGAGAGAGAGAGAGAGAGAGAGAGAGAGAGAGA
>JAQGAT010001094.1:0-17979 GCA_034687845.1 Pantelozetes paolii
CTCTGTTCCCCGGGTTTGGCGTCAAAAAGATATATTTAAATGACTTTAAAACAGACAATATTTCTATACATTTGAAGACAATCAGAGATTTAGAGATCAATCCATACGACGGAACAATTCTGACCACATCTTTGGACAAAACGGTTAAATTGACGTCACTTTTAAATAAATCCTCTATTATTTCATATAACCTTGAAGTCGACGCCTGGAGTGTGACCTTTAACCCCAAAAACAAACACGAATTCTACGTCGGCTTAAATAACGGGGAAATCCTATTGTTTGACACCCGAATGATGGCCTCATATGTCGATCGTTTGAAGTCTTCAGACAGATCTCCAGTCGTGTCTCTAAATCACATCCAATTTGAATCAACCATTGGTTCTATTAATGGAATCCTTTCCACACAATTCAATAAAATTAGTTTATATGAGAGGAATGGTAGCTCTGATTCATTAAACGGATCTGACTTTTCATTGATTGACATACCATTTGACGGCAGATTCAGTTCCGCACACTTTGAGCCAAAGTCTGGTTTAGTTCTGGTTTCGTGTCGGCCGTCCTCTAAGCACACGAATACCACTCATTACGTGAGTTTCAGTCTTTAATAAACCCTTAAATCTAAGTTTCATTTACTTCTAGGCTATGGAACTGAAAGTGATTGCCGGCACTGAAAATGAGCACTTAATTGAACCTGAAGTTATTGGATGTTTTGAAGGGGGAAAACAACAAATCAAGTTAACAAGGTCCCGAATCTTCGCCCACCCGTGCAATGAGAACTCAGCGCTTATTTGTTCGGGCGATGAGAGCTCTAAAGGGGCTCTTATTTGGGATTTGAGTTCTTCAGCGCCTTTGCATAAAATGAGGACCGAATCCCCTGTTCTTGATATGTGTTTACTTCACAACTACAACACAAACAACTATTTTATGTCTTCTTTGACCCAAAATTCGGTTCAATTTTATAAATATATTGAATAAAAAATATTTTTATTTTTTTCATAAATAAAAATAAAATCAAAAACTTTATGTAAAAAACATTTTTTCAATGAATTAATAATTTCTTGGAATGAAATCGATATCATATTAAAGCACAAAATCTAAAGCACCGGAAGATTATACATAAAAAATCAAAGGCTTTGAACATTAAAACAGATTATAATAAAAAATATTAAAAATAATTAAAATCTGATTTGAATTTCAATTTAAGGCACAAAACATTGAAATTATTTTAAAACAACAATTATTTTCATGTTTTGATGGAATGAGAGATGAATTCACTATTCATTGCAATTGTTTTCCTGACTCTTGGATCCCATGTTTGGAATGTAATCCCTGGCCATCAGACACGCGAAGACAGTCATAACCATTTTTGGCTTTACTTCAGAAATGTCTTCGGGAAGGGCGTAAATCCTGGCCCCTATTTTGCGGGCCATAGATATAGCGTACTTAGCGTTCGCCAGCTTTTCCTGTATTTCATTTAAAACTCATTAATATTTTTGAATAAAATTTATTTACAAAAAAGCGCTGACTTGTGGTGTATTCCCGGCCAATATGTTTCCATAACTTATTGAACCGGGTTTTATGGCATCAATGAGATCAATCACTGGAAGGGCTGTTGCAATGCTCTGGTCCTGAAAATTGCGAATCATTGACGACTTATTCGCTTCTTTGAGCTGAAAATCAAACAAATATTAAATAAAAAACATTTGATTTAAAAAATGATTACTTTTTTGTTAACCCATTCAACGATCTCTGTTTCAACGATCGCCTGACCACTGCCTTCACTGGCGGCCAATTGTGTCAAAATACTGAGAGTGTAAGCGCGCATCAATTGCCAAACCAGAGCCAGTGTTAGGGTTGGGTTTCCTTCTGAGATATCCTGACCGGCGATACCAACCAAAGAGAACTTCAATTGTTTGCCCAAAAGCACAGCATAATTACAATTCTCCAGTTTCTCCATAAAACCCTTCAGTTTACTGAACGACTTGTGCACTCGAGTCCAGTTAACAACACCTGGTTTTATGATATCAAATAACTCGAAGATCACGAGACCATCGGCTAAATCACTGTAAAGCCAATTGACATACGGAGAGACACCCAAACTGTTCATCCAATTTCTGTATGTCTTCTCTTCACGAGTTTCCTCAATGTTCTCCAACTCTAGTGGTTCGGTAGGTTTGTCCAACCCTGGGTGGTTATTGAAAAGATTGGCCACAAACGCAAGATTTAGTTTATAAACCCCTTCGACCACATCATGTGGTGTCAAAAAGCTCCGGCAGTCTATTTTGTCGGCCTGTTGTAGCATAATCTCCGCTCTTTGCAAAAGATCCGGTTCTCTAAGCGCCGCGGTATTAACGCCCGAGCCTTGGGGTGCGATTTGTTTCAAAAGTATTGTATAAACCTCTGAGTCTTTGATATCATTCGTGAAGTTATTTATCCTTCGATTGCTTCCACTCTTTTCCAAGTGATGGTTAACCCAACGAATTAATATGTTTTCGGGGGAAAGGCGTAACAAATCAGACAACTCCTCGTCATCTCCGACCAGTTGGACAAGTCCTGGACAGTGCTCTAAAGTGATTTGATTGAATAAACCGATTCTTATTATTTGCCACAACAGCCCCAAAACGAGATGTGGTTTCCCTCTGGAGAGGTCGTGTGCGTCGATGTTAATAATATTACAACCGATTGCTTGAGAAGAGTTGAGAGCGAGGGTCAGGTTCTCGTGCTTTGTATATACGGTTAGGTTCTTCTTGTTTATAGTCCTTTCATCGATAGTGTCGGGACAGGAATGGTTGATAATTTTGCTATAGTTTAGGACAAACACATCGGATGTTAGCAAACATTTTGAACAGTTATGCAAAACACATACCAAAGAAGAATCCCGTCTTTGACTTTGTCATAGAGTTCTCGTCCGTCGGAATCGATTGGCAACAAATGCTTTAAGTCTTTGTCATGTATTAAATGCCTTTAAAAATGATTTCAATTAAAACAAAACTATAAATACTTTTCAAACATCAAAACACATACGAATTAATCCAATGAGAAAAAGCCACCTGTTCTTCGTGGCGGACAGAATGTGTTGTGCCATCACTACTGGCGGCAGACATTCCGCCCAATGTCTCCAAATTTTCGCGCTTTGAGACCATTGTTTTGAATGTAAGCGCAATGTCCTGTGATTTTATGTCTGAACAAAGGTCTTCAAACTCTTTATAGTCTAACTGTCCCCTCTTGTCTGAAGACCTCTTGCGCTCAAGTTCTTCTATCATTTGCCTAACCTTCCATTGCGGTAGCTTAAGACCCACGACATCTAATGCCGACTTCAGTTCAGACATATCTAAATATCCGTTCCCATCGGTGTCTATCTGTTTATCAATGCATTGGAAATTAAAACTTCAATTATTTCATTGATTTTCAGGTGTTTTCAATAAAACTTCAATATTTGTATATAAAAGTTGTTTTTATATCAAAATTCAAGAAATATTGTATTAAATGATAAAATATTTGCAAAAATTCTTGAAATTATTGTAATTTAATCTTAAAAATGATTAAAACATAAAAACTATTGAATAGTTTTGCATCAAAGGGGGATTTGTTTGGATTTTCATATCTACTGCTAATCGTATTCAACAAATAGTTATTTAATACTATATTAAAATATAATATAAATTAAAACTGAAAATCAATTCATATTTTATTAAAAAATTTGTTTTTTATATTTTAAATGAAAATAAGTTATACATGGTTTTTGCATGAAATAAATTTGAGCAAGATTAGAATTCTGTTATTTGGTATTAAAATTGAATCAAAACCTATTTTATATGAAAGATTTGACTGAGTTTTTATAAACATTTAATTTCATATCATTTCAAATGAATTATTGATTGAAATAATCGATAAATATATTTAAAAATGAAATAATATTTATATTTTTCTTCTTTAAAATCGATTTAATTTTTGTTCAGTTTATTTAAAAACTAATTTAAATAATAATAGAATATTATAACTGAGTTATCATCAGTTGGAATATTCAAGATGTAATGTCAAGGTTATTTGCTAAGTATTAAACTACACTGCTCATTGAATAAATATATATATTTCTGCTAAATTAACTCTAAATATCGATGATTTAAAAGTTATCAAAATTTTGATATAAATTGTTTTAAAAAAATAAATGAACTCAAAAATTGAAAAATATTTTCAAATGTTTTATACATTAATAAAATATTCATTACATTTGACTTCATTCAAAACTTTTACATAAATAAATGATATTTAAAATCAATAATCAATTCCTAAACACAATGTTTAGCTATCAATTGATAAATAACTCAATTTTGATATAATAGGAAAGTTTTTGTCAAATCTATCCGTAATTTAAATGAAATATAAATTTTAATCAGAAAAATAAAATCTGATTTTAATATCAAAATTCAGGAAAACATAAATGAATTCATAAATTTATACAAATATGAGTTCAATGTTCCCAATGTTTTGGATATCTTTTGTTTAACATTTGATTAAAACAAAAGTTTTGTTTAATTTCAAATTTTGTTAAAAATATTTACAGATTTTGTGAATAAACTAAAAGTTATATAAACTTTATTTAAAACATAATTTCAAGGATTTTTCAAACGATATAAAATTGATTACAAATGACATTCAAGTATTGAATGAATTTTGAAAATAAAACTTTTAATCAAATATTTTATGACAAATAAAGAGATTATAAAAAAAACTAAAAGATTTGACAAATATTTGAAATTCAAGACTAAAAGCAAAATCACATTAAATCTCTTGGAGACCACTGACCGATATCTAAGCAGTAACTCTTGTACTCTGTAGTAGTTGTTTGAGTTGTTTGAGTGATATTTCACATAAATTATACAAAATTTGATTCAATCTGTGATTCAATTCAACAAAGATTTGATAAATGATTCATAAATTTCTTAAGGATTTCATTCATTTATGGAAACATTTCAAGACTTTTGACACAAAAATAAGAAGTTATACAACAGTTAGCAAACGGTTAGCAAACGGTTACTCAAAGTAACCACTTTAGCCCTCATTTCAATATTATTAATAAATATAACTACATATTAAAGTAAAATTAAAGAAGATTGTACATGTACATTTTACTTATACAGTATAACTTTCTCCCTTTATTTAAATTCTCATAGTAAACAACTCCTCGTCAGACCTAATTGAAATATGCAAGGTAATGTCAGGTAATGTCAATTTTCCGCTTCAAGTCTACACTAATTGAAAGTATATTTCAAACAAATATTTTGTTTTGTTTTTCAATAAAAAAATTTATGAAAAGTAAACAATTTTTTTAGAATTTTGTTTTGCATTCAATTGAGTCCCTGAGGCGTGAAATAGTTGAGACCCCTCTCAGTCTATTCCTAACGCATTAAACAACAAATATTTTGAATGCTTTCAAAGATAAACTATTTATTCAACAATTAATCTATCATTTGATAAATTCTTGAGATAAATAGGTTTGGGTTTTAATTATTACTGTATTTATTGAAACTCATGACAAAGTTGTGAAACAAATAAACATTAATTTCCACAACAAATAAATTACTCATTAATGATGTGAACGACATATAAATCCTTTGAAAATGTTTTTCAATATTTTACAAAAAAAAGTTGAAATAATAAATAGTTTTCTGAAATTAAATGAGAAATAACTGAATATATGTTAAAATTAATGAATAAATGATTTGAAAAAGTGATAATTATGTGAATAAAGTGGTCTTAGAGTCTAAGACTTCGTCTGACAAGAGATGACTAATGTTTGATGAAATCCCAACCAAAATGATTCATAACTTTTAAGATTTGTCGCAATATTTCCCGCTTAAGACAAACCGCACCCAAAAATCAATACTTAATTGAAAGGAAAATTTGCGTTAAATTTAAAAATTCAAATAAAATATAGAAATTATTTGACATTTTATTAACGAAATGGTAATCACTTTATCACAAAAAGTATATCAAGTGCTGAACAATACTTAAGTAGTATTTCAAGGATTAGTTAATATAAACTTAATTTCATTTCAGATAACAATGACTTGAATTTCAATGAAAAACAATTGAAAACCAATTAATCAATTAATTGTTAACAATTAGTGAAATGGAACCTGATCATTATTTCATTTATGTAGTAGCGGTGTGCATAATTGCCAATATGTGCATGCACATACATGCACATGCACATAATCATATTTCATTGAATCTGGTTCCTTTAGTAAAAACAAAACTTTTTTGACATTATTTCACAACTTTTTCAAAACACTAATAAAAATATCAATCATTTTAAACGCATTTATAATCATTGAGACGATTGTCTGAATTGATAATCAGTGGTAAAGACATACCCCATGGAAATGACGCGACAGTTCTTCTCTCTGGTCATCAGTCAGTTGTAGAGCACTGGTGGTCTGATTCGCCATTTTCGGTGAGAATGAGATGTATTTTAATGTTATATTTAATAAAAAATATTTTTACAGAAAAAGTTTGAATACAATTAAAAGTGTTATTAATATCGCGTCTAATATCCACTGATTGACGACAACTACAGCGCGACTCAAGTATTAAACACTTTATACGATAGGAAAGAGCGGTTGCTATGACTGTAATGACTGTTCGTTCGCACCGACTGTTCCAACCTTTTGTTGGTTTCAGGGATTCCTATGAGCAGTAAATCCGCTCTCTATTGCATCTCTTATAAGGTTTGAGTGAACGCCTGTCGAACAGCCCTTACTGTTGGCAGAGCTGTAAAACTTGTTTCCGATTTACGCTATGTTTTGTAATAATGTTTTTTATTATCACTTTTTGACGCAAACATTCAGTCATTCATTGATTGCCATAATATTTATCAAAAATATTGATTTCAATTAAAATTCAATTAAAGTTTAAAACGAAAACATTTTTTCAAATTTTTATTTCATTATAAAAATAATACATATTTTTGTGAGAAATAATGAAATGATTACTGATTTTAATGAATAATAAAATGAATACAATCTTTGAGTGAATGTTACGAAAGATTATCCAACTGTTTGAGAATCACTTCCCTGTCCTTAAGAGCTTTGTTTGCGATATCCCTTTCCTTCTTAGTCGGCGACCTCTTCTTCAGTTTTGCCGAACAGATCCTACGGTAGGCTTCCGTGACCTCTGAATCCGCGTTCTCTAACTTTTTGCGGACTTCCTGTCGAGTCATCTCTTTTTTGGATGAACTCAACAGACGTTTGAGTTGTGTTTGATTTCTTGCATTTAAATCCTTCAGCTCTTGTTGACAGCGCTTTAACTCTTGAAGGATCTCATCCTCATCTGAAGCACTTGTATCAGAACCGTTGAGAATGTCATCCAAACTGATAATCCCGTGTTCTTCCAGTTCTTTACGTATTCTTCTTTCAAGTTGTGCTGTGTTTCCGAGATTTAGTGATTTAAATACTTTATGGTTTGGACTTCCGTTGGAATTGGCTTTAGGGCTGCCTTTCGGACCAATTTTACTATCATTTGATGTCTTCGAGTCTATTAGACCTCCGTTCAGAAGATTTTCTTCTATAAGACATGACACCAGACGTTGAGTGAGAGCACCGAATGATGTCTTATCCGTATCTGAACTATAGATTCAAAATTCAAATCAATTGTTAATATATTTCTATAAAATTGACAAAATATAACGAAATGATAGCACAATGACAGCTCAATGACAGCACAGGACACAACAAAATGCATTAAATATTGATTTGTGTCTAAAATATCGATAAAATAAATAAAAATAAATTCAATGAAAAACTCACTGATTTTTGGACCCTTTTTTCGTTTTATTGATGGATTGAGTCATTGATGAACTACCGGTGCAATTGGAAGCACTTAAACCTTTCTTCTTATCTTTAAGATCAATGTTATTGTCATTATTGTCGTCCCATTTGATTGAATAATGTTTCCCTAAATTTGGAATTTTATGAAACTCTGAGTCGTTTTCATATGTTTTCATGTTTTCCGTCAAAAACTAAACAAAAATTGGTTTTAATTGTCGTTTGAATTGAATTTTATTTTCTTTTACTTTAATGTGTTCTGAAGTTATTTCACAACAAAAGGGTTCAATGAATTGCCAGAACTGGTTCGGTATGTCGTTCTTTACCACCAATTTGTTTGAAACCACTTTCTCTTGTGGTTCACAAAAATCAGTTTCAGTGAACTTCACCTAAAATATAGTTAACAATGAATACCAACACTAATAATACAAATCAAAGTCTATTTACGGCTGAGTTTTTGACCTTTTGTGGCCGAGAGTTGTGTGATTTGCCGACCGAACCACTACTACTACTACAACTACTACCGGTGCTGTTCGACGGATTATCTTTGAATTTCTTATTTGGTTTCTCTTCTGAATGTTTGCTTCGCTTTCCGATCATATCTGAGACCTATATATCCGGACACAACTTATATTCAATTTGTTTCAAGTTTTAGTAATTCAAATAAAAAACTCAATGTTTTTGCAAAGATTTGATAAAAATCAATGAATTTTTTGAATAATTTAAATAAAAAAAACTTTTCTGTGTTTATTCGACCGAAAACTCATTTAAAGGGGAAAATGATTTCAAACAAAATAAAAAACCTTTAAATAAATTCATTGAAATCTTAATGAAATATATTTCAAACAAAATAGAAATGAATTTTAAATTGAATTTTAATTACAATATAATTCAAATTATTATATTTTTATGACATAGGAATCACTGGAAAGGGATTTCCCGTAACATCTATTTTATAGACATTTATGACATCAATGTCTACTCTATTAAAAGATTTGTCAAATAATTAAAATAACTCTTAATTTCTGTATAATTGAAATGAAATTAAATGCAAAACAAATAAATCAAAAATTCAAACAATTTCTGAATTATTATCTGATTTTTAATTAAAAAAATTAATTCAAAAACAATAATAAAATAAAAGTTAAATGAAATAAAATTATTTTGAAATAAAGTTATGTTTAATAAATAAACAAAATTTTAAAAAACTAATTAAAATACCATTGATTTAAACGATAAGTTAAATTAACATTGATAACTATCAATATTAAATAATACTATACTGGTCATTTATATGTTAATTTAAAATAATAATATATAGAAAGGAGTTATTATTATTCTTCCTAATTATTTATCATATAAATGTTTAGACCCTGATTAGTTATATCTATCACAATTTACCACTGATTATAGTTGTTAAACATTTTAAACCCCAATTAAATAACATTAAAATTAATATTACATTAAATAAAATGATTATAACTTATAAAGTGTTGCAGTGTTTGTGAGAATCACTTATTTTAATGAGAAATCGTTTATCAAATAAAATACCAAATCTTATGAAACATTAAAAACGGAAAGAGTTATCAAACAGTTATCATATGTTTGTCACAGAAGTCAAACACTGAAACCAATAAATCAGATAAAGATTGCCGTAAATGGTCGCAACTTATAAGCAATATTAAGCACAGGGCGTAACTGATCAGTGCTTTAATCACAATCAATATCTCTAGCGTTTGATTGATTGCAAAACTAATAAAATTTTAATTAATTTTTAATTATTTATCGCAAAAATTGTAATAAATATTTGAAAACAATGAAATAATTTGTGAATAAGTTATCAATAATTTTGAAAATTACAAGAAATTGGTTAAAGTTTTGGTCATTTTATTTATCTATTGTTACGATAAGTCTTAAATAATTTATAATAACTTATGTAAAAACACCTCTTAATGTAAAGGCAATATAAAGGGAGAGATTAAGGGGTTTATAGATCAATGTCAAACAGTTTAATCCAATTTCCCCTTAAAAGCACTTTAGAGTCTAATATGAACCAAATATTTGGCCAAAACTGTGAAAAATATATCACTGTTTGAGACAAAAACAAGTATTAATTAAAATAAAAAGTTATTTTGAATTAAATTTAATTAAAACTTAAAATGAGATAAAAATATTTGATTTTATTAACAGATAATTGAAATTAATTTAAATACTAATCAATTGATTGATAAATAATTAAATGAAAGTTTAGATGACATAAAATACCGGTTTATTTGGCGATCGTTTGTCTCTTCCCTTGGATTCACACCAATTAACCATTGCCTCCATTTCTGTCTCCAGAAGTCGTTGTCTCTTAACGACAGACACCAGAAGTGTTTCCAACTCTAACTGCAAGACATCTAAGTCTTCGGAACCAATGCTTTCGTCTTCATTTCGCTGAATCACTAAATCGTTTCAAAATTATTGTCAAAATTAATGCAATCATTGAATAAATTGATTCAAAACCTGTTGAAAATCGTGGACATTGTCTCAAGTGATCAATTGGTTCAAAGTCTATGAACTGAAGCGGACAACTGTTATCTTCATTATCATTGACATCCCTTTCCTTCTTTCCCTTCCCTTTCATTGCCTTCACAACAAAATAATAATAAAATTATAACTAAATTAACAAAAAGTGCCAAAAAATGGCAAAAACGGCAAAACAGCTGACATTTTATGACAACAAAACACTTTCTAAACACAAATTACGTCAAACATATAAACCATTGAATTATTTAAACCCAATTTAACCCAAATTTAAACCCAATTTATATCCATTTTCAATGAGTAAAGACATTCAATAAGTATTTAACTGTTTATTCAAAAAACTACTGAATTATACAATAATTTTAATATTAATTACATTTTTGAGTCATTTATTAATAAACATTCAAAATGTGACCAACTTTTCAACTAAACTCATAAAAAGCACTTAAAATTGAATTGAATTAAACATTTGTCAACACATTTAGCATTGATTTACCGGTTCTTCAAAAGTATAGCCAAAAATAAATCAAAATATATTTACAATAAATTATAAGCAATAAAGTGCTGCCAAAAAGGGGTTGGATATCAAACCCTAAATAAAATGAATGTAAAACTGAATAAATGGCATAAAATGTCATCAAATGTGAGAAATGGCACACAATTTCAATGTCTCGCAAATAATTAAAACAAAAATCTCTAAAAGACAAGAGTATTGACCAAAATATGGCACAAAATATACACCGTTTAAGCAATTATTGATTAATATTTGAAATTTCAGTCATTTCTGTGAAAAACAAATATTATATTAGTTTCGATGAAAATGAGCTAAAAGTCAATGAATTGATTCAATGTTTGGCCAATCAGTCGATCAAATGATTTCAAATCCAGTTCTCTATACAGGGGTTAGGATTGTCTGTACAGTCGAACCAATCGTTAGTTTTATTTACATTAAGAGTATTTGTCATTAAAGAAGTGATTGTTAGCTAAGAATCCCTTCATGTGATGGCGACTGAGGCCGAGGGCACCGATAGATAGCTTCCAAAGCACTCTATGGTTTGAATGGTCTTTATTTGAATGAATTATTAAAGTTATTATTCGATGGCATCCGAGGATTGTTTACTGCGCTGTTGGTGTTGGCCGAGGATCGGGTGGTATTGGTTGCGTATAACTGTTGTTGGAAGTGTTGGTATTGTATTGCATAGTTGGGGTCAGTTGTCATTTGAGCACCGAATGGCGTTTGTTTATAATTGAATGAATGGCCTACTGATGGGGGCAGAGGTTGTGCTGCATCTGGGGATAGGCCTACCGGTGACATAGGACCGGATGATTGTTTCATATTAACGAAATGGTTGGGTGCGTTCGGCACCATATGTGGGCCATTCATCATATTGTTTGGACCATTGGGTCGGCCAAACATATCGCCCGAAGACATCATAGGCTGTTGACCACTACCTATACCTGCGTTAGGGTTCTGTCCCCTAACCATAGATGGGTTCATAGGTCTTCCCGGTCCCGAAACCATAGGCATGTTCTGACCCATCATTCGGGGCCCCAAAGGCATCGACTGATTGTTATTCATATTTGCATTATTTTGTGGGAAGTACTGTAAGTTATGGGTCGGGAGTTTGTTGGCCAGGTTGGTCAGGGGTGGTTCACAGCGCTGTAAGAAGTCAAGAGAAGGCGCTCGAGTTGATAGGTTAGGGGGTTGTTGTCGCGGCGGTAGGTATTGAATAGTGTTTGGGGCGTCGGGTTTGATCTGAATATTAGCTGAGTTGAAGTTAGAGCACCGTTGCATCATATGGGGGTTCGGGGAATACCCCATTGGGTTCATACCCCTGGGATTGTTCATTGACTGACCCGCAAAGTTAGGACCAGATGTTGGGCCAGACATTCGGTGATTATAATTAGAACCCATTTTCGCAGAACTGTTTGTTTGCATCATTTGCATCGCACCCGCAGGAGGACTCATTCCTGTGCCGTTTGGGGGCATAGACTGTGGCCCGACATTCATATTCTGATCCATATTGGGTCCAAAGCCAGGCGTCGGTAGGTTTTGAATATTAAGCTGTTGTATAGACATCGTTGCGTTTACGTAAGTATTATTCACTGTTTGAGGACCGCCTGTCATATTGGGATTCATTTGTCCCAAACCGTACTGTCCTTGCATTCCTCCATTCATACCATTCCCGTCCCCTATATTTTGATGCATTCCTTGCATTGAAGACATTGATGTATGAAAGTTGACCATATTTGTAGGCCCGGGCGGTGGACCGTTAGCTGCCACTTGCATTGCACTCATATTCATTGAAGGGCCGGACATCA
This sequence comes from Pantelozetes paolii, assembly GCA_034687845.1. Taxonomy (NCBI): domain Eukaryota; kingdom Metazoa; phylum Arthropoda; class Arachnida; order Sarcoptiformes; family Oribellidae; genus Pantelozetes; species Pantelozetes paolii. Next base: position 12,675 of record JAQGAT010001094.1, read on the forward strand.
TATTCGGAGCATTCATACCCGGGTTAGCGTTCTGTTCGCCCATCGCTGCCATCGAAGAGATCGGATCAAAATTACTTGTTCTTTGTGTTTGTGACACCGAAACCATCGGTCCGTTCGAGCCATGCATTCCTTGATTTGGTTGGTTATGGCTGTGCCCGAGAGCACCGTTAGGTACCATCATTTGGTCGACTTTATTTGGAGGCCCGATATCGAAAGGAGGGGTCATTTTCTGCAAGTTTTGTAAATGTGTAGAACTGACACCACTTTCCATCTGAGGATTGAAGTTATTGACGGCACCCATACATCGAGCACCGGATGACTGGTTGGCGCCGAATGACATTAAATTCATTTGTTGTTCGCCACTCATTGGAGACATGTTTGAAGAGTTGAAATGTTGTGGTGATTGTAAGGACTCGTTCGGGTGCTGTGGAAACCTTTGGATCATATCCGACGGCCCCCTAAGTCTAGGACCCATTCCATTATCACAGGGAGTATTGAAACGAATCATATTGTTATCCATCTGTCCGTAAGGCATACACAACATGTTTTGGGGTCGGAATTGGGGTTCGTGTGAGTTTGGCATCCGATGGTTCGGCCCATCAAATACCGGTCCAACAAATCTTTGGTTATTGTTATCGGGAGTCATAAACCTTGGGTTCATATCAAACGGCTGTCCACTTATATTAGGGTTATTTAAGTTTGAGGTGAATCTGGGATTCATACTATCCATGAGTGGAAAGTTAGGCATTCGTTCGTTAGGAAAGGGATGACAATTGTTTGTGAACTCATTCCCGAACCCCAGGTTTAAGTCAGTCGCAGGAGATATAAGGTCTGTGTCTCTTAAGCTGGTGTTCGGCTGCTTCTGAATCGTAAGCTCTGTTCCTTCAAATGCGTATTGAATTTGTTGTGGCGACGGCACTGGCATTAATGCCGGTTCTTGTTTGCAACCAAAAGGTGACGAACAGTTGACTCCAACCGACGGTGCGATTAATGACATGTCATTTGAATTGAGTTTACGATTCGATTCGGAATTAGAATTCGGTAATGAATTCATCATTAATTCGTTGCAGTCCTGAGCCATACCTTTGGGGTTCAGGTTTTGATGCTTCTTAGCGTTTGAAGGGCTGGCACAGGGAGCTATTGTGGACGGAGTGCTGGCCCTCATATTAGTTACATTAACCGACGCTTGGGTTCGGCTATTGTTTTGTACAATCGTTGAAGAGGTAGCGGAAGGTATGGATGTTTGAGACGATGCCGTTAATGGTTTGGGCGAATGGACTGCTGTTCCCACAAGACTACTGTTGCTGTCCGCAGAAGGAGTGGCCGGATCTGGACTTGTGTGCGGTAGGCGTGACTGACCACCAGATGTAAACTGTTGTCGTGAAGAATCGGCCGGTGATTGCATGCGCGGCGACGGAAGTGGAAGAGATTCCGGGGCTGGCGATACCGGATGTGGACTCGGGTGCGAACGAATGCCCTGATAAGGAGGTGGAGGTATACGACTGCCAGGACTTTGTGATATGCATGGGTTCGGACTGTTTATGGCTGATGAAGGCTGGGAGTGCGGAGAGGGATGTGATATTGGCACTGAATTACTACACATATTGCTATGAACTCCCTGTCCTCCCTGTCCACCAGTTTGTGATTTGCGTCGACGGTCTTCCATGAAATTAGATTTATTCCTATCCAAACCCGCGGCACCCGATGTCGGAGACATTGAAGGATTGTTTTGTGAAAATTGTGTTGAATTGTTGTTAGGGTTTGACATCATTGGGGACGGAGTCATGACATTCATGTGCGGGTCAGTAGTGTTGGACAAGTGGTCCGACTCTTGTAATGAACACATATTCTGTTCAATCATATACTCATTCATCTGTTGATTGGGTGCCGGCATTCGCACCATTTGACCCATTGGTGACAACTCTGGACACAACTGTTCCTGCATTTTACGCAAAATAGCCAACTGTTTCTCCCTGTGCTGTCTCTGTTGGGGCGTTAGGTTCTCGTCCGGTATTTCTGGGCCTTAAATAAAAAATAAAAATCAAATCAAAACGAAAACAAATGAAAGGAAGAGTGAATTACCGGCCAATTGTTGAATACCTATCCCTAAACCGGAATTATTAAACATTTGGTTGTTTTGAAAATTATTGTTCGGAAAGGGAGCACAGGGTCTGGTGTTGGGACCCATCGGTGAGTTTGAGAATTTCTGATTTGAATTCATTTCAGAATTTTGAGCAAACATTGGCTGTTGTGGTGCCGACCAGTTGGGGTTGGGGTTAGGGTTAGAACACATGTTTGGATTGTTTGGCCAATTGTTAGGAACACCCCCTCCAGGACCGGGACCTGACGGTAGTCCTGGAGGGTTATGCATATTACACGAGCCAACACACGGCACCGGATGTGAACCCCTGGGCTGTCCGAAAGAGTTCTTCATACCCGACGGGTGCATCGCTGGTACATTGATATTGCCTTTTATACCCCTTCCCCCTTGTCTTTGAGCCAAATTGTTGAGCCAAATGGCAGAACTGTTTGCACGACTTTGTTGTGCTTTTAAGGGGTATTTCTCTAAAAGCTTTTTGGTTTCAGGGTTTGAACAGTGAAATTCAATTATTGAAGGGAACAGTCCGTTGTCTACGGCTTCCGCCGCGTCGTTGGCCATACGGGTGTTGAACACAAATATCTGACTCTGTTGTTGCATATATTGTGAATCCATTGTCGCCGATGACTTGTGCGCCGATATATTGTTGCCAACCATTGGATGCAAATTGTTGTGCGGATGGCAGTGAAGGCCAGTATTGGAGGACTGGTTCATTGCATTGATGGCCGGACCCAACGGCCCTCTCGGTCGCATCATATTCATTGATTGTGATATCAAAGGATTGGGCGGTAAGTCACCTAAACATTAACAATAGTTAGGAACCGAATATCAATTAACATCTGTATATACCGGTCGTACCTGGCATTGTGATGGGACAGGTGGGCACTGGCACTGGTGTTCCCAACTCATTCGGAAAAGCGGACAACTTATCTGTTGAGACATTTAATAAATTAAAAATATGTTTAAATTCAATGACTTTTTGAATAAAAAATGAGTTTTATTTGAAAAGTGAAGAACTATTTGATGACTGAAACACACCTTAAACTCAGTTCTACTAAAACTCAGAGAATATTTTCAATAATAATAAATCTTTTAATAAATATTTGAAAACTAATCGCAATCTCAATGAAATGCATGAGAAGTGAATGAGAAGTGAATGAGAAGTGAATGAGAAGTGAGTGAAGAGAAGAAATAATTTTGTGTTGTTTTAGAAGAAATTCATTTGAGTTTCAAAAGTGGATAAAAACTTGTTTTGTATTTCAATTGACAGACAATATATAGTGTTAGAGCTATAAAGCATTGCATATATAAGTGCTGTTCATAATAGTGCACAAATGCCGAAAGGGAGCGATGTGTTGAAAACCAGTCCATGATCTGAAGGCACAGGGAGGACATGGAGGACAGGGAGCAAAGCCTTATTTTGCTTCAAATGCTTCTTCTGTTTTAAATTTGTGGTTCTGTGCTCTGTGTTCGCTCTTCGAGAGTATTTCGATCCCCAATATATCGTTAAGAGGGGTCACCTCTCGATTGGTGCTCAGCACAGGCATTGGCATCCGAGGCAAAGGCATTATAATGCAATGCAATGTGAAGGTCATTGCTTGGTGTCTAGAATTCAAGGCAGGTCTGAGTCAAGCAATGATAGCAATGAAGAGCACAAATGAGAGAAACAGTATTTGATATTCATTTCAATCAAAACTAAACTCATTATTGAATTAATTATTCATTTCTTAAACAAATATAAAGTAATTAATAGTTTTGTAAACCAAAGCAAACATTAAATGAATATTAAATGAGTGAATGCTTTCTCAATAATAGCTCTGATTATCAAATATATAACCCTTTAATGTATTTTTAGATCATTGCTCAACAAAAAGGGTGATTTGAGAGACGTGTATATCCAATAAGTTTCGATGCTTGTGCTTGTACAATTTGCAATAATTAATAATTCTAACTATCATAAAATTGAGCAATGTGATGCTATGTGATACAATGTAAATGTAAAAAGGGTTGAGAAATAAAACTACAAAAAAAAACTAAATTTCTTAAATATATTGCAAAATTATGTCAAAAATATATTTCAATTATAACTCCTTTTGAAAGCATTTTTAAATTAACAATAAAATTAAATATCATTTGAATGAATGAATAAATTTTAAAATGTGTTTAAAGTTTTGATTAAATGATTTGATTTTTAATAACTTTTAAAACATTGGTTTGAATTGCCTTTCCTTTGGCTATACTTTCAACAGATTTGCCATTAAATCCATAATAAATATTAAACAATTGGCAAACAATTTGTCGGAAGAAACAAATTTTTAGATTAAAATTAAATTCAAATTCAATTGATTTAATGGTAAACGCATTGAAAGTATTGTTTTATTCATTCAATCAAATGTCAGTCAAAAGGGGTTTAAACAGAATATTCATTGTTTTAATCAGCGATTAATGTGAGTCTGAAAGGGACTGGAATAGAAAGAACCAGATAAGAGTCAGATTGAGAGCCAGCACATGTCACTGCATTTATTGCTTGGTGCTATTAATAGCAGAGCAGTAATCGCTCACAAACAACATAACAAATAATAAGGGAAAGGGATATACTGTGTACAAGAGATCAATGATAATAGATTGGATCAAATTGGTTTGAAAGCACACCAATAGTGGTAACGATGTGTTTGGATGTCAACAATTCATACAAAACTGTTTATCAATAGATTACGTTAGCATAAATTATACCCTCATCATACCCTGATCATACCCTCATCATTTCATCAAATATTATTTATCGCTATTTTAAATGTATTTTCATTAAAAACATTAGAAATCCTTAAACTTGAGTCAACTTTAGGATCATTTCACACATTTAATACATTTCCTTCATTGAGATAGTGTTGAGATTGTGTTGATATTGAGTGCAATTGTATTGCAAATCATTTTACAGGTATTTATGATAATTATAAGTCGTTTTCAATATAAACCCCAAAAACCTCTTCAAAACCTCTTAACCCGGACTCGAGATAAACGCTTTACAACTCATTCACTGAAATGTCATTTCAATATTCAAGATATCATTTGTGAAGTAATTTCAGAGAAAAAGTGGTTTTTGTGATAATATTTGTCAATCGTTTGGTTCACTCACTCTTTGGACTGTTCTTCAGATCCGATACCTCTTCAGACATATTGATGTCATTGAGTGCACAATCGTTTTGA
>JAQGAT010001095.1:0-17974 GCA_034687845.1 Pantelozetes paolii
TGATTAATTTTGTTGTTAATATTTCTACCAGATAGTTTTGTGAAATTGGTATATATATTTGTGATGATGTATTTATGAGATTCATATTTGTTTCAACTAAAGAAAGACCATTTTTCTGAAGGGAAAATATTGTATATAATTAATAGATTGATCCAGTATTTCAATAATAGTTACAATATTTGTGCCGGAAAATTGAGATCTCTTTTCCACATTCAGATTATATTTGCAAATTATATGGCCAATAAACGTTTGAAAATATGCAGAATGATATTTTACCTAGATGCATTTAAAAAATTAATATTATACTTACTTATATATTACGTACTGATGATAAATAGATAGTTAACTGAGAATTAAACCAGGTTAAATTTGATTTACAAACAAGATCCTCTTCTTGATGAAAAGTAAAGATATTATACTTTCTATCAATATTCTGATAAATAATCTCTTTGTGAGCCATTTTGAGTGTAAAGTTTCAGCAATTATTTCACTTAATAAATATTTGATATTTTGCTTTCAATACAATTTACAAATGACACAGGTTAGATAAACGATTTTATCTTATGTTATTCACAGAGATTGTCCTTGGTTTTCTGAAACACTTGCTAAAATATTGCAGTTATTAATTATAGGCTTAGAAAAAAATATATAATTATACAGAATAAAATTAGATTTTCATTATATTATTGATCATTATTTTCACCAATTAAAGCATTTATAAACATTTAGAAATTTGTCATTGATTATTTTGACTAAATAGTTACTGTATTAGTAAAGTTTCCAGGGAATAAAACAGTGAATAACTCTAATCCATATTTTCCCTTGTAATCAGATCTAGAGTAGACTGTGACAGGTTCCTTTGTTGGTTACCAATTATATAAATTAATTTACTTTTGAATTTGATTTTAAACTTTTTTTTAAAAAAATAAATCTTAGAACAGATATAATGTAACTAGATGACATTTTTGCAACCTAAATATTATTTCATTAATTTTCAACAATCATATTTTATAATTTATTATTACAATAATAATTCACAATTAATTGTATTGTATATAAATTCCAACACAAATATAATGAATGATAACATCAGTCCTAAAAATAAAATGAAATATTGTTTGAATATATTTAAACTTTTCTGGATTTCTTGATCTTGATCTTGATAGTTTAAAGAGAATCTAAAATGTTCAATTCGTGCTTCTCTTACCAATTCAAATATGAATAAATCATATGAATATAAACCAAATTCATTGTAATTCTTAAGACTATTTGAAAAATATAATTAAATTAATTGTATAAATATATCAAATATATAATTACATTGTTTCTATTTCTTTGTGAAACATATGATTTCTACTGATAATATAACCAGTATACATTTGAATGTATTTATAATTTGATATAAATATGTTATTAAAATATATGAATAAATGCATTGCTGGTATAAATTCTGAACGCAATAACATGATAAATTTTCCCTTTGAAATATCCTTGAATAATTTATTCAAATCTAATTTTAATAATAAACCAAGATCATTTTCATTTGTGATATCAGAGTCCGTAATAATTTCATTTTCATTTAAATACGGCTCAAGAGGAATTAGTTTTTCTCGTAAATGTTGATAATAATATTGATTTGTTTGTTTTAATGCATTCAATGAACCGGAGCCTACAATTTGCTGATGATTATCAATGATGTCATCCAAAGTATTGACCAAAGAAACTGATCTTTGTGTTGAATATATTCCCAATAATATCGATGTAAAACATTTGGTTATTATTGTGGCCATTAATAACCAAATAATTAATAATATATAAATGATAATCACATGATATTTATGTATCATGGTATATTTTGGTTTCGAGTTATAGAGTTGAGATTGGTTAGTTAGATTTCGTATTATATTCTCAATTTCATCTATTATTCTTGATTTTCGATTTTTTAATAGATATATTAATATCACATATATTATGGAGAAAATAATCAAATAATACCAAACCTTGATCAAATAAAAATAAATTTAATGTAAACTTTATATTCAAAATCATTAAAAAAGGGAATTATTATAATTTAAAATTACATCAACATCATAGAGTTTTATAAATGAAAAATACGAATCGTCTGTTTTGATTAATTTTGTTGTTAATATTTCTACCAGATAGTTTTGTGAAATTGGTATATATATTTGTGATGATGTATTTATGCTATTCATATTTGTTTCAACTAATGAAAGATCATTTTTCTGAGGAACAAATATTGTTATTAATAAATACAAACAGTATTTTAATAATAGTTACAATATTTGTATCGTAATATTGAACATTCATTTCCACATACAGATTGAATTTGCAGATCATATGTTTAATAAATGTTTGAAAAAATGCAGAATGATATTTTACCTAAATATATTTATTATTTTAACAAGATAATATTAAATATACTTACTGGTGAAATTTGGATTGTTAACTGTGTTTTAAACCAGGTAACATTTGATTTACAATCAGGATCCTCTTCTTGATAAGAAGTAATCATATATTTTCTATGAAGATTGTGATAAAAAACTTCTTTGTAATCCATTTTGAGTATAAAGTTTCTGCAAGTATTCCACTTAATAAATATGTGGTAATTAGTTTTCAACACAATTTAAAATGATTATATATTATTCACAGAGATTGTCCTTGCTTTCTTGAAACAATTGCTAAAATATTGTAGTTATTAACTATAGTTTGAGAAAAACAATATAATTATAGAAATTAAATACTCATTATATTATCTATAAAACATTATTTACAACAATTAAAGCATTTAGAAATTTGTCATTGGTTATATTTGATTAGATAGTTACTGTATAATAAAGTTTACGCTCAATAAAACATTGAATAACTTTATTTCAGTTTTTTCTGTGTAAACTGTGACAGGTTCCTTTTCAATTACCAATTATATGGATTAATTTAATTTTGAATTTGATTTTAACCATTTTTCCAAAATAAATAAATCTTAAAACAGATATAATGTACTAGGTTTAATAATTATCGTATTTTCACAAATCTTTAAAATATGATTCAAATGATGATTAATTAAACATATGTTTTACTCATTTTAGTTTATTTTAATCCAATTATATATTTACTATAACAATACTTGTGTTTATATTAATATATGCTAAATATTTGTATAATTATCAAGGTATGATATGTTATAAGTTTATTTATATATGATAAAAATATTGAATGCGTTCTATTATTATAACAATGAAGGCAATAAATAGACCTAGACATAAAACACTGAAAGAGGCTTTAAATGCCTGCTCAACATTTATGGGTGAATTATGATTATCATGATTATTATTGGGAATTTCATTATTATAACTCTTTCCCATATATGAAGAATAGAGATTAGCGATGGACTCATCAAAACCATATAAACCACTTTCAATATATATCTTGAGACTAAATGTTATATAAATACATAATTAATGAAGTTTTTAATTACATTAATAAATAGTTTACCCTGAAATTATGTTTTCCTTAATTGGACACTGTTTATTAATTGTGTAACTAATATAAGTCTGAAAATATTGATTTTTTGCTGAAATAAAATTAAGATTGGGCCACAAGTTTTTAAATGATTTTGCTAGGTTAGAATTCATAAGCAAAATTATCTTGCCACTTTCCACACCATTCATTATTTGACTTTCTCCAAATGATATATAATTATCACTTTTCCAATTCATTTTGGTGAGGTTAGGGTAGTTTTTGCCTGAAATAAGTCTATTGTTTAATGAATTATAATAATAATCATTCAATTCCTTCATGTCTTGCATTGCATTCCAACCCCCAATCAATAGCTCATTGTTATCTATGATGTCATCCAAAGTGTTGACCAAAGAAACAGATTTTTGTGTTGAATATATTCCCAATAATATCGATGTAAAACATTTGGTGAGTATTGTTGCCATTAATAGCCAAATAATTATAAAGAGACGTATAAATGAAAAATTGACATTGCCGAGATGTTTCAAATACTTATCAAGGTCAGCACTTGATTGATTTAATAAGGGCCTCACAATATTTAAAAAGCCATCACCAAAACTAAATGAACCAAATGTTGATATCTTTAATAAATATGTGTTTAATATTAAGCAGAATATTATAACAACCCATGTCTTAAACAACAAAAAACAATCAATGTCAATTGTTTCAATAATTACACTTACTTGATAATCAAATATATTTCTCAAAGAGAAATAAGTCCTGTCTTTAATAATAACACTTATAGTTATTATCTCAACTAAATATATTTGTTTCACAACCACTGGCTCAGTTTCATTTATTTTAACAAGGTTTATTCTTGTGTCTTCCAAACTCAACTCATTTATCTATAAAAACAATAGTTTTAATATACATTTTCATTACCTCTACATTCAATTCCGGGTCAATTAATACATACATTTAGCGGAATGTCATTATTTGGTACTTTTAATGTTAAACTCAAAATCTGTTCACACATTAGATGTCGAAACAAATTTCCCAAACTTTTTGTTATTCCGATCTTTTGTTAAATAAATTTTATTATATTTAAATCAATTGTAATCATAATTTGTATTATACCTGGGTGAACACAGTTAAATTTATGGTTGAGCTGGTAGTGTGACCGCAGTGGTATGTAACGCCCGGGTTATACGGGTTATCAACATATTTCCAGAAGAAAGCCAACAAATTATTTATGCGTTCATCCATTTTATGTCAAATATTTTAATTCAAATATATTTATAGTGATTTTGATATACATTGTTGTGAATATTAATTATTAGTATTGGATTAGAATAATTAAAATAATAAATCAATAAATCTACCTGTTCAATCAATAAACATTTCCTTACCACATGACAATTCTATTAGCAGAGACTCTATTCTCTAAATTATTTTGACATCTATTGTGTTTGAGAAATAAATATAAAAATAAATGACAAATATATTTATAAATCAATATTTAATTATAATTAAAAATATAATATAATACTGTATTAATAAAATATCTATCTATTGTATCTTAAGTATCTATTGATTATTTTCTTCCTCGTTAATATATTTCAGCTCAAACCCAAATTTATCATGATAAATTAATAAATAATATTATTAATTATAAACAACTAATCTATTGATTAATACATTTTACTCTTATTAATGCAATTATTAATGCAATGACTTTATAACTAATCAATAATTTACACAATATTTCTTTATTAAAGGTATTATTGAGTCTTAATATAGCATTAAAAACATTTATTAATTGATATAAAAACAAAAATATATTTTAATTAATAAAATGATATAAAAATCCATTCATTAATTGCAATAATATTTTTAATTTCATTACTCACATATGAAATATTGTGAAATTGGCCTTGGCATTTATTACTAAAATTACTGTAATCTGTACTGTAACAGGTGAGACCCAGGATCTCAACTACAGTATATTTTATATCTAGGCCTAAAATACTGTCGCAGGACATTTTACAATGTTAAATGCTATATTAACTAAAACTATCTATTTAACTAACCTAGATAATTAGAAAAATGTGTTGATTTATTAAATACTAAGCGAACGACCTTATTCATTCAAATATTTTAGACTAATTTAGATCATTTATCAATTGTGTTCACTCAGTATAATGTCTGTCAGTTTAAGCATTCAATTAATTACTGTTTCTTTAATATCACTTCAAAGACAGTATTCACACGATTTGACTGCCAGTAGAAGCACATGGAGTGTAAGATATGACTATATAGTCGTCGGCGCCGGTTCTGCCGGTGCTGTTGTGGCGCATAGATTGGTGGAGAACTCTAACAATAAAGTATTACTGTTGGAGGCCGGGGGCGCACAGAACGTAATCAGTGATTCCCCAGGTTTGTTTAATTATGGCATTAATAGTTTGTGGGATTGGAATTATACTACTGTTCCTCAAAAAAACTGTTGTTGGGCACAGAATTCTGTAATATCTATACCCAGGGGTAAATTAATTGGTGGCACATCTAGTATTAATGGTATGGTATATAATAGGGGGAATAAAAAAGATTTTGATAATTGGGTGCAAACATACGGTGCGAAAGGTTGGAGTTATAAAGAGGTTTTGCCTTATTTTATAAAATCGGAAAATAATACAAACCTGAATATTGTGAAACAGAACCCGGGATATCATGGAACTAAAGGACTTGTCATTATCTCAAGCGATCCAAATCCACAGCCAATATATAAGTATAGTTTAAAAGCGTTCAATGAATTGAACTTAAAAACAGTTGATATAAACGGCGCCAAACAAGTGGGCACTGCTATCATCCAGTCTTTCATTGGGAACGGTATTCGCTCGAGCAGTGGAAACGCATACATAGATCCAAACATTTTCCCAAATAATTTGCAAATTTTAACCAAAGCTCAAGTGATTCGGGTATTAATCCAAAGATCAAGTGAAGGGTTGAAAGCATTTGGCGTTCATTTCATAAGAGATAATAAGTTATATGAAGTGAAGGCCAATAAAGAAATCATAGTTTCGGCCGGTATTACAAACTATTGATATATTTGTGAGAGTGATTTGCACGGTTCAGGGGTTATCGCCAATCCTTCTCTTGTCTTTGCGGTCAAATTGTCTTCAATTGTGGGCCTCTGTATCGGGTTATCGATCTTTAGGCCAATTGTCGACAATTCATATCAAATAAATACAATTAAAACTGAATTAAATGTTTTTATTGATTAACACAAAATCTAGAGCTGCAGGCCTGGGCGGAACCGGACATCAAACTGAAGCAAAACCAGCCCTGCGCTCAAAGTCATGCCTTTTAAGGGGCTATACATTAATATCGTCAAAAATCTCCTTACAAATATATTAATAACTTTTTCCCAAAAATGCTTTTTCTATTGAATTCAATTCAGTCTATAATTCTTGTGAACATTCGCTGAGAAATACAAATTTGGATCAAATAAATAGGTTTTTAGTTAAAGTAAAACACAAAATACAAAACATATTAAAACTGTTATTGAAATTCAGTTTAAGAAAAAACTTTTTGAATATAACCACAAATTCCCCTAATTTTGAGCACTAATCACCAAATATAGGACTTTTGGTGCAAATCATTTATAACTGAATTAATTATCAAAATATATAACAAAGTGTTTTTAAATCACTTTAATTAGGGTTTTATGAAAATTATCTGAATATCAATTGCAATACTTAAGTCTTGAGACCTGTTTTCAAATTAAATTTAGATAACTGTCCCCATGAGTGGGTGAAAAACATTTGCAAATACCACCTGTCCATCAATATTGGATCTATTCTTGCAAAACAATTGAGTGCTTATAAGGTCTTCAAAAGCAATAAATATTTTAAACATTTATTGAATTAAATTCAAAATAAAAGCACTGAATGTCTGAAAAACCTTTTACTCTGAGAACCGATTCAATGATCCAAACATTTGCACTCTTTTGACCTTTTCTTTACAACTTTTTCTACCTTTCCTTTAATTTTCTCATCAAATCATAGTTTCCTTCCCATAGAGTGCAATACATTGAGCGCCCAATTAATACAGAAAAAAGGTTTAATGAAATTTTTTTATTGACTATTAATTGAATAATAATTTAAATATAATTGAAAAACAAAACTATTTTTTATTCATTTTTTCGTATTTTTTCTGTTGTTTTAACACTAAATAGGGTTTTGTCTCATAATTTGGTTCAGCCTTTCCCTCAATGATCTCCTTTTCCTCTTTCTCGAGCTCTTCCTTCAAATAGTTGGTATACTTTCCTCTCATAATTTTGGGCAGTTGTATAACCCCAGGACACGGGCATTGGCCGGGTATTGAACACATACACCAACGCTTCCGCTCATAACCAAAGATCGCCGGATTGTCTTCAGTGGTAATACTCTTCTCCATCGCATAAATCTCTTCAGATTTGCCCAAAGTCTTAATCAATTGATCCATAATCTGGTGTCTGGTCTTAGAGTCACAGTCAAAGAGGACATCCGTGCCGTTGTCTAACCAGCACCGGATGAAAGGGTTGGGAAACTTCTCTAAGTGGCGGACGATCTGTACGTTTGGATTCATGTATTGGATTTGTGGGACATTCCAGAAGTAGAGCTCTCTTTGAGGACAACAACAAGCAATCAGTGGTTTGAAAGGCAAGCAAACAATAGGTGAAAGGATACCTGAGTCCGATGTGTGAGTCATAGGGATGTGGTTTATGTGATCCGTCTTTTCGCCAATACTTCCAAAACATGTTATAATTTATTTCAATTACTTTCACTCTATCTCTGAGTATAAGACGTCCGGCCTTTAGGTACGGAAGGGTACGGCGTATAGGAGACGGACCGAAGAAGAATGGCATCACTGAAGAGGAGGTCTTGTCTTGTCTTGTCTTCAACTGGTGTTCAAGTGATTCACAAAAACATTGTTTTGTTTACAAATATTTTGTCAATAAATGCCTTCAAATGACAAAAATTACGTCAAATTATGACAACTTTTAAACGGATTTTGATTTTAATATTAATTTTAATTACAATTAAAACTAAAAATGAATTAAAAGTCAAATAATTCTCAAAATTATAGCATTTATTGTGATTTTAATGACAAAACATATAAACGACTCAAAAGTTGAGACAAAAAACTTCAATCAATAATAAAAATCAATTGAAATATCAAATCAAGTCTTCAATTGTCGGCCAATTATCTCAACCTTCGGGCCTCTCTCTCGGACTCTAAGAGGGTTAGGATATCCCCTTCCCTTACCGGCCCCTTAACGTTACGAATGATGGATCGGTTGTCGTCCAAGAACTCAACCCTCACTTGTGTGCACTGGCCCTGAGAGCCAGTCCGTCCCAAAACCTTTGTAACCTTTGCTAATTTAATCTTGTCCATTGTCTGGGCTGACCCTGGGATACAAACAATCGGTATTTAAACACAAAATTAATGTTTTAATTGATATTTACCTCAAAATAAGTGATAAAATGACAACAGATTTGAGACAAATGTTATCCAAAATGAGAGACAAATTGAAAGGAAAACGTGTTTTGAGATCACATTCAGGGGTTGTTCTGTCAATACGTTTTGCAATTAAAGGGGTTTTTGTGTTTAATATTCACTTATTATTTGATTTTTAATTTCATTTCAATTAAAATTAATTAAACTTTTATTCAAATCAATAAAAAACACATTATTTTTCAAATTAAATAACTTTTTAATCAAATGTAATAAAAGTGAACTCAATTTAAAGCACCGGTTATTGTGTGCACTGTTAGCACAACCCCTGACACCACACCAGTACTCATACATCCCTTTCCTGTATTAGTGTTGTCTCCAAATGCCCGGACTTTCAAACAAGGTTTGCATTAATTGTTGTTTTAGTCTTAAATACAATTAAATTAAAATCAATTCATTGTCTTCTTGTGGACAGCCGTTGATAATCGACGGAAGAGGTCACCTCTTGGGCCGCTTGGCCTCAATTGTGGCCAAAACTCTTCTTCAAGGTTTGTCTCGCCTTTAATCCAGTCATCAGTTTGTCTTCAATTACTGTCCATTCAATTGATTTGGTCTTTGATTTGACACTAATTTAAGACAATTGTTGTGTATTTGAAGACCAATTAAATGATGATTTAAACACTGAATACCTTTGAAAGCAATGATATCTAACCATCACATGCACCTCCATCTGACCCATGTCTTCACCCCCACAACCCTTTCCTCTCGACAGACATTGTTTGCAATGATTTAACTCTTGTTTTGATGTAACGATAGGTCAGAAAGTGGTTGTCGTCCGCTGCGAAGGGATCAACATTTCCGGCAGTTTTTATCGCAACAAATGTAAGACAATTACCACTTCTTAAGCAATGGTTGCTATCGTTGTGGACATCAAATCAGACGAAGAATACACTCAAGAGTTGGTCCGCATTTTGAGTCAATTTTTAATTTGTATTTAAGAGTAGTTTAAGTGATGTTTGATTTGATGTCAACAAACGATATTAACTGTTAAGGAATGGGCTATAAGTGCCGTAAATGATGTACTCATACCTACATTATCTGAAATATTTTGCCGAAACTCTCTATTATCTGATTCACAACTCATTCAATAGTTTTGCCACAAATTGTCCGCAAATTTGATATTAAATTGAATTTACATTTCAGTGAAATACTTGTCGTTTTTACGGAAGAAATGTAATGTCAACCCATCCCGAGGTCCCTATCATTATAGGGCGCCGTCAAAGATATTCTGGCGAACCGTCAGAGGAATGCTTCCGCATAAGATCAAAAGGGGTGACAAAGCACTCGACAATCTGCGTGTAGTTGAAGGCATACCTCCGCCTTATGATAAAAAGAAGCGAATGGTTGTCCCGTCGGCTCTCCGTATCGTTAGACTCAGTCCTCGACGAAAGGTATTCATAAATCTTTTCATTTATCTGTTGTTTTGATTCAATGCTTTTTTGTCCACTTCTTCAACAGTACTGTACTGTTGGCCGTCTGTCCCATGAGGTCGGATGGAAATACAAATCTGTTATCGAGACACTTGAGTTGAAACGTAAGGCCAAAGCGGCGATCCGTTTCTCTAAAGTGAAAAAAGACGCGAAATTGAGAGCAGAGGCCAAGAAATCATTGGAAACTAAGTTAAAACCTCTGACCGATGCCATCAAAGCCTATGGATATGACGTCTAATTGTATTCAATATTGGATTTAATAAAAAATTTTGATTTAATTGTCTTTAAATTTATTTTGCTTTCAATATAACCATCATTTAGTTGAGCACTTGGAATGTGTTGGCACTGTCTGTCCAACAGATTGCCATACCTTTACAGCTCATAGTGTTGTCCAACAGTTCAACAATTGATAAAAATTGACAGAAAATTAGCAAAAATTGAAAATTTATTGAAAATTAATATAAATTTAAATTAATTTTAAAAAAACAATAATTTTTGTTAAAAATGGTTTAAATTTCTGCAAATATTGTGCAAAACATCCGTTTTATTGGAGAAATGGATAAACATTTAGATCTGAATCTGAATAACAAAAACATAAACTATTTTGTCATTAATTTTGTTGAAATTCTGTCTCAAATTCAATACAAAAACAAATCAATTGTTGTAATAAATACTGGAATTCGTTAATCGAGTGCTGAAACCGATTGTCAACACAAATGACAATCAATTTGTGATTCATTTGTAACAATAATAACCAAAAGCTAACCAAACGTTAGGAAAGGTCTGTACTTTGTGTTTGGTTTCCGTGTTCTTGAAAGAAGTACTCGATCTCCAGTTCCTTCAGGTTCTCCTCCAACATATGCATCTCATCGTATTTGTGTGCCTCCCGGGCCTGTCGTATGTAATTACGAATGATATTGATTTGTTGGAGCATTGGATCCAAGCCTTCAGCGCTGGTGTCTTCACGTCGGGCCGCAGTATTGGACGCAAACTCTGGATTCCAACCGTCCTCTGGAGAGACCACAACCTCATCTCTATTTGGTTCTGAATAACTGTTATTTAAGACAATGTTCTGTCTTTGAGGCGAAGAAGTGAACCGTTTTTGCTCTTCAAGTGCTAATTGTTTTTCCCTTTGAATTCGTTTCTCGATTTCAACTCTTCTTTGTTCTTGAAGTACCTTAAGATCTTCAGGGTTTGGAAGTGTTGGTAATCCAAGCATTGTTTGCTTCAAAAAGCTTGTGACCGAAGAGCGGATGTAGTTCTGGAGCTGTAACTGCTTCGGCGGCGGCTGTCGTTCCTCTTGAAGACCTAAAGCTTGAATTTTTTTACTAAAAGTGCAAAACATTTGATTAAAAACACAATTAATTGATAACTAATTGAATGAATGACTGAATACCTAATACTGTCCACACTTTCCGCTAATTTCGTTAATTTGTGTTTCAATTCCTGAGCGTCTTTGAGGTTATAATTAGTTTCACCCAAACTATTGGTCAATATTCAGGGAATGACAACAAATTGAATACAATTTAATGACAAATACCTCAAAGAGTCACTCATTTGGAGGAAAAGTGGCGCCAATTTCTCGATCTCTTTGATCTGATCCCTCATTCGGTCATAAAATTGTGTTAAAATAGGTTTAGAGTTGTTGTCCTCTATTTGTTGGTCTCTTCGGCTCAATAAGACATTGCAGTCATTACAGACCCTTATGTGCGGATCACCGCTTGAATTGACAATCGATAACAAACTACTACTACTTCCCCGACGCGTGAGGTTTGTCTTTGGAATCAATGATAGACTGCTTTCCTCTAAATTTGTAGGACTAATGAGTTTGCCTGAAGAGGACATTGAAATCAATGGTTAACTCAAAGACAATTGAAATCAACTCAAGTCTTACGCGCGTAAACAAAGTCAAGAAATTGAGTGCAGTTTTGACACATAATTCCTCCGCAGAGACGGCAATGATGTCGACGCCGGGAGATATTGAAACTCTTCGCACAGTTAGGACAGAGCCGGACGTCATCATCGTTGACCCAAATAACGACAGACTTCTCGTGTGCTTTCCGTTTCTCGGGATCTTTGGGCGCATCGGTAATCAGTTTATCCAAACGTATCAACAGTTTATTGGTTTCAATGACATAGCGCTCAATACGTGACTCACGAATCCGTTTAAAGTAATCAAAATGACTCCGAGTCTCACCTAAAGACCAAACCATTGATTAATTGGTTAAACAATTGGTTCACAAAAAGACAAACCGATTCTCATCTGTCGTCGCCAACACTCGACATACGATTGGCCGACATTTGGGACCAATTGGTCACTGCTTTCATCCAAAGAGACATTGTTTTCATTTTTTAATATCCTTTTAGTCTTATTCAAGAGGTCTTTGAGTTGAGAACCGATTTGTTTGCTTTGATTTGTCTGTGAATTGAAATCGTTTTTATGGTTTGACTCAAAATGATCTCTCAATTCACTGATGGTCTTGAAGTCTGAAACACAAACCGGACATAAAAGACCCTCTTTTACAGACACTTCCTGTCCATCATCTGAGTCTTCAAACGGATTAGACATTCAATTCAATCACAATTAAACTGATATTCAATTAACAGTGCATTCAATGACTGAATGGGTGTTTAAAACACAAAACAAATAAACATTTCATTCAAAACTCAATACAATTATTACGTAAACAATCATTGCTTTGCTTTTGAAGTCAATTGGCATTTGATTTAAGTTTTATTTCAATTATATTAATATTAATTACAATTAAAATCATTAAAAGTATTAAAAATATATAAAATTTGTAATAATTTTCAACATTTAAGTGAAAATTGATTTTATTTTTAATTAAAAACTTTTGAAACGTTTTTATTGAAAATATTGTCAAAAGTTTTTGTTTTGATTTCAAATCTCAAACAAAACACATGTTTTTTGAATCAATTTTTGTGTTAATTGTTGTTTGAATTGAAATTAATTTACAATTAATTTAACAAAATATCATTCAATTAGTCATCAATTCATTGGTTTCTCAAACAAACTGTTTGCCACTAATTGTAAGCATCGGTAGACAGGAATCGGTAATCAATGGCCGGCGTGTTGTTTGAGGACATCTTCGACGTCAAGGACATCGATCCCGAGGGCAAGAAGTTTGACAGAGTTTGTCGATTGCATTGTGAAAGTGAGTCATTCAAAATGGACCTGATATTAGACGTGAACAGTCAGGTCTATCCCATCGATTTGGGCGATAAGTTCCGGTTAGTCGTCGCCTCAACACTACGAGAGGACGGGTATCCCGACGACGGCGAGTGGAGTGGTAACGAACAGACCTCTTCCAGAGCCGACAGCTTTGAGTACGTTATGTACGGAAAGATATATCGCATTGAAGGCGACGACGGACTGAGCGAAGCCACCCGTTTGGCCGCTTATGTGTCCTTCGGGGGACTCCTTATGCGACTACAGGGAGACCCCAATAATCTGCACGGATTTGAAACCGATAAACACGTCTACCTATTGATTAAGAAGTTGGCCTTTTAGTCATCGGATCGGTGGTGAGGCTATCAGTCCTCTCAACGATGTCTTCAATCAATGAATTGTTTTCTTGAAATCATAATTCATTTTAATATTAATTTTTATTTCAATAAATATTTTTCAGTTTATTATCAAATGTTTTATTGATTTTAAATATGAATACAATTTTGCGGATAATTAATACAAAAACCGCAGAAGAATATAGTATTCAATACAGTCTTCAGATGTTCAGAGGTTTACTCCAATCTTCAGTACATTTGTTGAGACATTTGAACTATTTTTCATTAAAACAAAAATCATTATCAAAACTCTTATTAAAGATCTTTATATCAATAAAAACTTAAATATTAAACAATTATTAGTGTTTTTAGTCATTATTTATCCAAACATTCAAACAATTATTATATAAATACTAATAATTGAAACATAAATTCAAATGAATTTCAGATTTAATAAAAATATATCAAAATTATTTGCATTTCCTTTATATTTCAGATATTTTTTAATTTAACATAAAGTTCATCAAAAAAAAGTAGTTTTGCCCACAATTTTGAGATAATATTAATATTAACCGACTTTTAAATTATTCAGACATAAACTTGAACTACAATTAAAGTGTTGACTAAACTGTTGAACAAATCATTAAATTAAGAAAACAATTAATATTTTACACAAATATCACATGAATTCACCGAAAATTAGACCCAAATGTGTGTTAATTATAATAACTCAAGAATTTCAGTGTTTGTTGTCTTCGTCTGAAACACCGGAAGAATTTTGCTGACATTGAGTCAATGAATATCCGGTTCTTGTGTTTACACTAACGTTTAAATTATTAAAAATGAAATAAAAACTGAATATTAAATAACATTCATAAAAAGGTATGAATTGAATGAACAGTTAGTTATCCCGAAGTTGTCATACGAGTTGATGAGACACACAATTAAATTCAAGTTTATTTTCAGCCAAAAAACAAGTCATTGAACTCTAAGTGAAATTATTTTTGACCAGAAGTTTGTTATTCAATCAAAAAGTTTTTCATTCAATAAGTTTTGTTATAAAATCTTAAAAGTTGTGTTCAATTGTTAGACAAAAATGTTTTCAAGACTTTTCCTCATTTACATCACTTTCAATGCAATTGAAGCCCATATTTATGAGGTATTTATCAAATTTAAGCTTTTATTTGACATTTATTAAGACTTTTATTGTTTTAAGTGTAAAATATTCAATAAATTTCCTGAACTTTTAACCTTTCCGTAACTAAACATGAATTTCATTCAACAGTTATAATCCAATGACTTTCAAATCAATAGATATTTTAAGATATGAGAAGTTTTTTACAATTTTATAAAATTATTTCAAAATATCGAAAACATTTAATAAGTGTTTGCTTTTAATTGAATTTAAATTTTAACAAAACTTTATAAAACTTTTGTAACAAATGATTGTTTGAGAGCAGCAAAAGTCAAACGACTATTATTTGGTTGAATTTGATGTCTTGGAGTTCATCAACAGTAACGGAAGACTATTGAACGGCAACTGTTGTAGTGGTTATAAGTCTTCGGGTCTGTGTCGTGGGGGTAACGCCACGTGCCGTCCCTATTGGAAAATATGTATTTCAGAGCAAATCAACAATAATTTAAATAATACTATAATTTTGCCGAAAGAGAGACGAGAAGAGCAAAAGTTTAGTCAAACCACTAAAAAGCCTTCAATTTTCAGAAACATTATAAACAGGTATTACTTAATCGACTGACCCTTTCATAACACTAATTGAGTGCTTGTTCTCCACTGAAGAATATTTTATTCCTCTTCTAATACATTGAGTGATAATAAAAACCAAATAAATCACAAGTCATTCAACACTTCCTCCACTTCTTGTTCGATAGCCTTTTGGACAACAAATATAATAACAAATAATTCTTTGCCTTTGAGTTTAAAAACAATAATTAATTCAAAGAAATTGTTTAACAACTCATCGGATGTTCAAAAAAACAAGCGTTTATTGATTGTAGTGGAGGTTTGGCACAAACAAAAGGCCGACACAAACGACAAATTGATTACAAGATATGTTGAGATCAAGAATACAACCATTGAATCAAATAATGTCGAAGAAAATGACTGGAAATACAGCGGAAAGACTCAGAAACGGAATAATTCAACAAATGTTGAGTTTATGTTCAGATGGAGAGTCACTCAAACATTTGAGGATTACCTCAACTCATCCGTTGACCAGAAATGCCCAATCGGTTGGAGAGGAGACACCTGTGAAGAACCCATTTGTATGGAATCGTGTCATCCCTTACATGGGTTTGAAATTCATTGAAGTTTTGATTGATTTTTAATTAAAAACTTTATTCACTGAACAGGTATTGCGAACAACCGGGTAAGTGTCAGTGCAAGTTTGGGTGGACTAGTCTTAACTGTGACCATTGTATGACAATACCTGGTTGTGCACACGGCTATTGCACAAAACCACTTGAGTGTCGGTGCGAAGAGGGTTGGACTGGAATGTTCTGTTCAATACGTAAGTGAATGAAAGTTTAAGTTAAAAATCATTAATGAATTGACATTTGATTGAAAGCCAAGTGTAAGGAAGGATGTGATCCAAAGAACGGTTAGGTTTTCACAATTTTGACTCTTCTTTGACATTCAATTTGTTTTATCAATTGATCTAATGTTTAGGCTATTGTTCTATTCCGGGTGAATGCAAGTGCAGATTCGGGTAATTGTTTATTCAATACAAATAATACTTTAATTGAAGTTTGCTTTTGGGAACCGATAGCTGGGAAGCAGACAATTGCAGCAAATGCTCAACACTTCCGGGTTGTCAACGCGGGTCATGTGTCGACCCATTGGATTGCAATTGCGATGAGGGCTGGGAAGGCATGTTCTGCTCCACACGTAAGTGATTTTCACACAAATGTTTGGTTTAATAATTGAAATAAAAAACAATTGAATTCATAAGCGATTTGTTCCGACGGTTGTGATGGACGGCAGGGTTGGTGTCGTCGTCCCAAAGAGTGTCGATGCAAACTGGGGTTCACTGGTAAGCAAAGGATCGGTATTTCATTAACACTGCAATAATTATTCTGTTCACTAACCCTAACCCAGGAGTGAATTGCACGGAATGTGTTCCCTATCCCGGGTGTGAGAAGGGGTCGTGTAATGGAAACCCATGGAGTTGTGAGTGTGAACCCGGATGGGGTGGTATTACCTGTGCTGAAAGGCTTAATTGGTGCGACAATAACCCTAACCCCTGTCAGAATTCAGGCACTTGTATTAGTGTAGAGAAGGCCGAAGGAGACTATATATGCAAATGTATTGTTGGCTATTCCGGCAGACATTGCGAACAAATGCAGAACTGATTCACACTTTTATAAACTATTTATTTATTTATTTATTATTTATTTGTAAAATACAATAAAATTTGTTTAATAGTGACTAAAACAGTGAAACCTATCGGTGCGCCACTGATAAGCACTCAGTGCTCATCACTTAAATGATAAGACAATGGATTAATAACATAAATATTTGATAAAAGAATTGAAGAATTGATTTAAAAATCTTTTAACAAATCATAAGTTGTTTTCAATATTTAAGTTTTAAAAAACAAAAAAATAAGTTTAAAATCAATTATAAGAGTGAATCGAATCTGAAGTTCAGAAACGATTCTAAAATCAATTAAAAGCAGAAAAAAATCATTTTTTAAATGAATTATAACTAAAATTGTTTACATTTTTAGAACTATAAGAGAGTCGATGCCAGTCCTGGCCATTAGGGAACGGGATGTCTATCGGTTCTGATGGCCAGCATTTTCTCTCTTAAACCTTTCGAGAGTCTCCTGTGCCCTCTGAACCGCCTGTTCGGCCGCTTCTATACTATTGATCGCTTCGTTTGAATTCAGTTTAGACATCATTTCTGTCTCTAACTTATTATGGTCTAAACCGAGAGCACCGGTAGCTGTTCTTAGCCATTGTAACGCTTC
>JAQGAT010001096.1:0-17974 GCA_034687845.1 Pantelozetes paolii
GAGAGAGAGAGAGAGAGAGAGAGAGATTCATTAAAAGATATGATACAAACAAAAGTTATTTCTATGAAATCCAAAAGATTAAATGATTAATACATTTGAGAACTTTGAGTGCATTTTAACAAATATTTATTATACGATAATTGATTGAATGAGAAACATCTGAAGCCCCGGAATGTTAGTGTGCGATGAAAGTGTGCTTTTTTAGTAATGATAAATACCCCGGTGTTAACACAGAGTTGACATATATTTCATATTTTTAAGACATTTTATCAAATCTTATAAATATTACTCATATTTTCAATACAGACTCGCTTTTGGTGTATCGCTTCACGAATCAGTAGACCTGGAGTGTGGAGTTGAGGCCAACCCACCCCAGGTGTCATTTCAATGGAAATTCGAAAGCAATACTGATCTAGCAAATTTTAATCAAATCAATGATACAAGGTTTGAATTGTTGAAAACTGTAATCTAATTGATAATTCTTTAAACTCAATTTCATCTAGTTCAATTTTGAGTTACGCTCCTAATTCGCTGCCAGAATACGGGGTCATTGAATGCATAGCCAAAAACTCAATTGGTTTACAGCAGAAGCCCTGCAAATACCACATAATACAGGCCGGTATGTATTGTGCGGGTTAAGTGTTAAGTGTGTCTCAAATGTTTAAAATTTCAATTATTTTTAAAAATATATTAACAGTTAAGGGGTATTGTATTGGGAATATTAACCCGGGTATTATGTTGGGAGTATTGTAAGAAATATTGTGTTGGGAGTACTATAAGGGGTATTGTGTTGGGGATAATGTGAACTATTTTTTAAATTTATTGTTCAATAAATCAGCAAAACTTTATTAGAAACTGTGAACCCCTTCATGGCTTTAAAGCAATTATGTTTTACCCCCTTTACCTTTTTAATACTGCTAAGGGTAGTGCGACAATATCAGGTCCTAGGGGAAATTTCTCTATTTCTAATTTTAAGGGGAAATTAAATGATTGTTCTTGTTTGCCATAACTGTAAGCCTTTTTATGATTTATATTTTAATTAATTTGATTTATTGCTAATAATTACTCAAATAATGAACAAAATTGTCAAAAGTATTGACAAAAAAATAAAAACTAACAAAACATAAGTCAAAAAAATCATTTACTATTGATATACAGTATTACAAAAACCCTTTCCCTATTGTCAGGTCCGCCAAACTTTCCATTCATGTGTCAAGTGGTGAACCAAAGCGATAACGCACTGGTGATACTGTGCACCGGTAGTGACCAGAATGGTATTATGTCTGCCAATTGGACTACAAATGATCTACACTTTCATCAGAATTCAAATAATAATCAATTCCTGAGTTCACATACCAGTGCACAAACAGTTTTCGTGTATCCGCCGACATATTATGTCTGCGAAGTATACACTAACAATAATTTGGCCGCAAATGTCTCCCTTTCCGCAACTCTACCCCTTTCCCAGTTATCCAGCAATTCTATACTTTCAGGTATTTTATCGCAAAAAACAATTAATAATTGAATTAATGTTTTAATTATTCAATGAATCCATAGATTCTTCGAACTCTATATTAGACAACAATATCAATAGCATGAGCTCCACCTCCTCGGCCACCCCAGTGTCCAATTCATTTCAAGTGTTTGTGCCTAATCTGACGCCAAACACCAATTTTAAGCTCAAACTCTTTGCCTCCAACTCTAAGGGCAAAAGCGATCAAATCTGGTTAAAAGCACAGACACTGAGACCAGCGGAACGGCTGGTCGACTCAAATAGCAGTGGCAGTGAATATGGCTCTAATGCAAGCATTTTATTCAGAGGAAAGCCTATGATTATGGCACTGTTGATCGGCGCCGGTATCGTCACTTTGATTGTCATTGCTTTGGGTATTATTGCTGTGCTTCGGGTGCGAAGTAGTGACACAAATAGTGCACAAGTGGTCCAACAGGACAATAGACAACAGACCACAACTGTGGCCACACTTTTTGAAGAAGACGAAGAATGTGACGGATGTTGTGATGAAGACTGTTGTGACGAAATGCTATTGACATCGACAGCACCGGTAGTACAACAACAACCGCAGCAACAAATGCAACAACAGATTCATCAAAATAGTAACACAAATAAAGGTCCGCCGGATATCATACCATCCTTTGGTTATATAACTGGAGGTCTCGACAATAAAAACTTCATTTCTTATGGTATTTAATGATCACTTAATTTGTCAAATCAGAGGATGACTTAAACCCCTTTCAGCAATCAATCACTTAATACCCCTTACAGTTGTCCCACCTTTCCTAAAGAGTCAACTCATACCCTGATTTGCACTAATATTTAACACAATAAAACATTTGAACCAAACTTTTCATACATAACCTCATTGTCTGACAGCTTATCAAACAGAAGATACGATACAATACGTGCCTCAAAGTGATGGTGGACTTCATTACGCGGAGCTATCATTCTGTGGACAGCCTTTGCCACAAACAATAGGACATCCGTCACATCCATCGATGCAGTCGTTGTCAAAGTCATGTCCCGGACAGGCATCGGTAGAATACGCCAAAATAGAGTTCAACAAAAGCCAAACCCCCACACAAAGGGTTAATCTGATCGGCGGTAGTCCTAAGTTTGAGTCAACCGTTTGACACAAGACTAACCAATAATTAGTTTGCAATCGATTTTCACATATATTTTACCGCATATTCTGTTTGTTATAAATATTTCTGAACTGAAAATCACTTCTCTTTTGGACAGAAATCACTCTTAAAAACGACTGAAACCTCTGTTTCACTGTTCAGATAAGAGTATTCTTCGGCAGTGAAGAAGAGATAATTAAATTAAATGACTATTTTTGTGGACATACTGTGGGTCTAAACGAGAGACAGCGAAATGAAGATTGAATTGAAAAGTGCGATAAAAAAAATGCAATGAAATGTTGTTTTTTGTATTCAAATGTGAATTTAGCGCACAATTAGTGGCATTCATGTGAAGAATAATTGGTTTTTGAAGACAACTGAAGACTTAATGCAAAATATTGTTTCACTTAATGACTAATTAAGTAAATAATGAGACAATGAATCAAATAATTGATTAAAAAGTTTTTGTTTTTTAAATGATATTAATATCAGAAATAATTATAATTTCTTTTGTCTTCCCATTGAAATGAGAAAAAACTTTTTTTTTAATCTCAAAAAACCATTCATAGAGTCAATAGTTTTGACAACAATTTCACTCAATTAATGATAACATCTCTCGTCTCTAACTGTGATAATCTCTTTTTGATAATTAAATAAACGATTAATTAATTTGATTATAAAATAAAAATCAATTTTTTAAAACAAAACTTGTTTTCAATTTCTCATTTAATTTCATATCAAATATCAAAAAAAACTTTTTTCCCGTTTTTCTCCATTCAATCACTTCATTGCACGAGTCATTCAAACGGTGTCTTCTCGTCAGGTATTTATTGGTCGGTGGTGTTGACCATCGGTATAAAACACCGCCGAAGAAATAGTGGTCACTTCCGTGGATCAGATTAAGACAATGATAAGGAAAGGGAGCTTTGATTGCAAATACGTTGACGTTATTTATGAGTGACTTCTCATTGAAAACAATAACAAAAAAATATGTATTTAATTGTAATTTAGTTTAAATTGTAATCAATTGTGAAAATGAGTGCAAATGTGAACAAAACTGCCGACACTTTGGCCACAAATACCACTGAAGACGATGTGATGATAATCGGAGAGAAGTGTTTGAATGAGTTGTCGACACAAGACGTGAATCGATGCCAACGGCAGACAAATGCCAACACTTTTAGACAATATTTTAAAAGTAATTAATATTTTAATTGTTTTTTATATTTAATTAATTTTTGTCCCCCTTTTTAAGGGGGAAATGGAGTCCAAAACGCCAGAACTTATGTACAAATACTGAATGAGATGTTCAATAACGGGACGTCTTATGTAGAGGAGGGCCGAACGGGTCCACCGCATGACCCGCTCTTCCGGATCGGTGTTCACGTCAATGGTATGCTCTTTCATGGCGTCAGTCGTACTAAACAGAGGGCCAGACATGAAGCGGCCAAAGCGGCCATCGATTACTTTACCGGCAGAGCACAGGACGACAGTTACCAGAGATATCTGGTTCGCAACCAATACGACAATTACCACAGATATCAACCCTATTATAGACACCAAACCCGTGAACCACTCTCACAGTTCGCCAGTCGTAGGCCATATCCTGAGCCCTGTTTTGACAACTATTATGGCGAACAAGACTACGAACCAAACCATTGCATTGACTATCGGAGGCCAGACGTCGAACCCTTGGCCTACAGACAGAGTATTTCGTTCATCCCTTCGGCAATCGCTTCGACATCTCTTCCGACACCTAATCAACAGATTCCAGTAGAAAGTGCTGTCGAAATACCGGTGCAAACATCGGCGCCGATGACATCCATACCCAAGAGATCCGATGACTTCACTGCCGATGACTTTATTGACGACACTTTTGTTGAATTTAACAGAAGGACAGATAATAGAGTGGACGCAGAGATCGAAGAGTTGAAGGCCAGTGAACCGACGGAACAGACATTGAATCCGAAAAAAGAGAGAATTATTTTACGGGTTATGAACGCCGGAGAGACGCCCGTCAATCAAAACCCCGTTTCGGTGATCAATGAACTCCAGCCCAACGCTGAATGGGTTTGCACTGAAGTGAAGACCGGAAACAGAGGCCAATCGACGACATTCCAGATGCGATTGCTGTTACCACTGGCCAATGAGGTGTTCACCGGTACGGCCAGGACTAAGAAGTTGGCCAAAGCGGAAGCCGCGTCCAAAGCCTTACTACAAATGTACAACATTTCAGTGAATCCTAATAACAGCGGAAACCCTGAATCTCTGAAACCGAAAAGCACTGTCCAGATAGCACAGGAGCCCCTGTTTCTCAAACAAGTAATCTAAATACCCCTTAATTGACCCTCAGATGCTAATTATACTTATTGTTTAGGACATCGCCAATAGGATCGGGAATGAGGTTATGACTAAATGCGCACAAATATGGGAGAAGTTGGTGGACATCAAGAAATGGACAGTTCTTTCGGCGATTGTCTTAACAGATGAGACAAACGTAGACTTCGTTGAAATTATTTGCATGACTTCTGGCACTAAGTGTGTCAAAGGGGACAGCCTTTCAATGAATGGCTACGCACTGAACGACTGTCACGCAGAGGTGTTGGCCAGACGTGCGTTACTTCACTATATATACTCACAAATTGAGAAACTAATTGACAATAACTTTGAAGGTTTGGCCGATAATCGGCAGTCGTTTCCATCAAATGACTATAATTTAAGTTTTATGTTCAGATAATCCGGACTTTGTTTTGGAGAGACGGCCGGACGGGTATGGGTTCAGAATGAAAGCCCATATCAAAGTGAATCTATTCATAAGCACTGCCCCCTGCGGTGACTCACGTGTATTCAGTCCTAAAGAAGAGGTAAGGGTTTGACCACTGTTTCAATCACTGCATGTATTTGTCGTACAATTGATAGGAAGGCGACGCACATCCCAACCGACAGACCAGAGGTCTACTCAGGGCTAAGATAGAGGGCGGAGAGGGAACCATACCTGTGAAGAGAGACGCTATCCTTACCTGGGATGGCATACTTCAAGGCCACCAAAGACTTAAATTTATGTCCTGTTCCGATAAGATTGCCGTTTGGAATGTCGTCGGAGTACAGGTCTGTCCAAATCAGATGTGTTTTTATATTGATAACTAACTGTCCAACGATAGGGCGCTCTATTGAGTCACATACTTGAGCCCATATACCTGGAGTCGGTAGTATTGGCCTCACTATTCAATTATGAGCACCTGATCCGTGGCCTTCACGGAAGACTTAACCTTAACTTTGATTCAAATTCATTGAACGGATTGCCCGAACACTTCCGACTCAATAAGTCTAAAGTCGCCAAATGCCAGCTCAAGGAAGGCATTACAAGACAGGTATTTCTATTACACACCTGTCCTCACATTCATTGGTAACACTAATGAACTTTGAATCCAATTCCCGGCTAAACAGTTGACAAAAGCGCCCAATTATGCCATCAATTGGATTAAAGGAGACGACAAACCGGAAGTGATTTCCACCGAAAGCGGACGCATTCATGTCGAGAACATAATCTCACGTCTGGCCAAGCGGTCACTGTTTGCCCGATTCTGTTCACTGTTGGGCCGAAACACACCAACGCTTCCCACCTGTTCTTTGGGTCAGAACATACCCGTCATATACAGAGATGGGAAGACATCGTCACTCGACTATCAAAGAGCCAAAACTCAATGCATGCAAACATTTCAGGAACAAAATCTGGGGAATTGGATACAAGTGCCCTCAGAAATAGATCTGTTTCGTCTCTAATCACCATTTAAAAGGGACTGTTAGCTAATTCAGGTGTAAATCATTTCAAAACATTTATTAAATTATTGAAATAACACTTAAATACAAATCAAATCAAACCTTCCCTTCCCTTAAACAGCAATCAAATCATTCGTCGCCTTAAATACAATATTATTGCGGCTATGATTGTGAATGAGAGCACAGGTATGAGTAGAAGGAAGGCTAAGATATGCCACAAATTGAAGGCAATGGTCGGACACTTATGCGGGTATTGTATGTAATAATTGCAGTCCTCCTTCAGGTGCGGTATTATAAGGTATGGAAGTCTATTCACGTGTTGTGTCTCATTGCCAGTGCAGTGCTCTTTAGCGGCTCTGAGCCAACAGTCACTGAGCGCTATGAGACCACAACAGCGCACTTCAGCGGGTATTTTGTCGATGGACTTGATCTCATAGTCGGCCATAAACTGACGGCCCGTTTCGTTCACCAAACGATTGCATTCATTGAAGGGTTCACTCATTTTGGCCAAACAGTGGACTAATTCTGTGTATTGTCTTAAGTTCTCGACACTTATGGCATCGAAAGTGTTGTTCTGAGTGTCAGACGAGTTGACACTAAATATGAGACAATTGAAGACAATTGCAGACAAACTCTGAGTCGAAAACATTATTACAAAAGCAAATGGTTTTCACATTTTTTACACTAAAAACATGATAAAAGTTTCGAAATATTTGAGGAAAAACTTAAACTTTATTTCTAAAGGAAGTAAACAATTGAAAAATGATTTGACCTTTCGTCTAATTAACCTCTTTTTTAAGTGTTTGAAATAAATAATGCATTAATGAATTAATCATCTATGTTATCACAGTTACCCAGGTACCTATGTTTGAGCCTCTAGTTAATTTTCAAGGAGTGATGGGTTTGTTTTCACTCGCCTTAAGTTATCAAGTGCAAACAATTTAATTGGCTTTGGGGGGTCAGTTAGAAAGGCGCAGCACCGTTTACCCATTGTTTGCTCCAGGACACATTTCATTATTAGTTTCATCACATCCATCGTCCACTTTGTCTGAATCTTAATAAGCTGTCGGCTGACTGTCCACAGCATCGGATCTAATAACCCCATTAACATCACATCCCTATCTCTCCCAAATATGTATAAACAACTGTTGATGGACTACTGAAGTGAATCTTTACAGGGTGTAATGCGGCTACCATACCCCTAACCCTATGCTAATTAAATACGCTTATTATAGGATTAGGATTGAGAATCGGCGCCAGTATTTCACATTCAAACTACAGATCTTTTACCGACACTTATTTTTCAGACTTAATGCCAATACAAAAATGATTATACTGTAATGATGGGAACGGTAGAAAAGGGATTCAGGTTTTAGACTAAAATATCCCAAAAATAGATTAAAACTTGTGATAAGAAAGTGTTTGTTGTCTTCAAAACTATTCAAACCTTTTCATCAAAACTTAATTTTTATTCATTGAATGTTTGACTCAAAAAATATTTTCAATTAAAAAAAAAGTTAAAAAAAATTAAAAAACTTTTTAATTATTTGAGTAAAAGTTTGATCTAAACTGTGACTCATCGCGAATATGGTCGGGAGGGGAACAGACATACTTCTGACAGCAGACACTGTTATCCCATTTGCTAACAAAGCAGTTGTGCAGAGGCGTTGGACAACTCTTGTGTACACACGTGAAATCAGGCGGCGCTTTGCAGACACAGTCAACGCACACATTCTCAGTGACCAGTCGGGAGCCGATCGGGTATTTCTGGCCATCGAATGTACACTCACTTCTGTCCGAAGTTTGTGTCAAAAGTAATGTGTTTTTTGCTATCATTGAAGGAAAGGGCTATTATTTTCTATGTATTTGTTCTTCACATAACCCTCTGTTTATACCCCTTTAGATAACCCTTAGATAAATAACCCTCAGATCAGGGGATGAATGAAATTAATAAATTTGGTAACACTTACGGCACTTGTACTCAATGGGACAACAGGTGCCCTCGTGATAGATGGGTAGACAACCGCTCTTAAAGTCTTTATCCAATTCAAACTCACACCGATGTGTATGACATCCAGGACTGGCCAACGGGTTGTTGTCATCCCAGTCCTCATTACAGATACAGATCTTGCAATTATCTTCTTCTGGATATATCTTTTCCCCCTTTTTATACTCCTTACCCCTATATCTGCAGGTCTTCTGTTCCTGTTTTGGTTGCAAAGCATTGGGACAGACCTGATGTCCACAGCACTGGTCTTTCTCGTAAGCGAAGTAACAGTTGGGCTCTGGTTTAAGACCGAAAGCACTTTCAGGGCATTCAATACCAATCCCGCAATCGATTTCTGCCATCAGTTTTCCTCTTCTTCGCCCAAAGTCACGGCACTCGCAGATACGGCACGGATTTCGGACGGGAATACGTGAACCAATTTGATACACCCGTCCGTCATATTCACAAACTATGTGCCAAAAATTGATTAACATTTTGTAAACTTATGTCAAATATGTTGAATACTTGTCCTGTTCTTCGCTGTATTGGATGGACAGTCAAATCCGACGGCGCACTTGCACTCATAATCAGTGACTTCTTTACACCCTCTGAGGTAATAGTGTTTTAAATACTTTGAATCGACGCACAGTTCTGAACAGTTTTTTCTGGTTTTATCCACCTGTGCTCGGATGGGAATACTATCCGCACCTGCGGTGACATTATAGGGACGTCTTTTGGCTACCTCTCCATCAAAGGGCAGATCTATTTGACTCGTACTTGAAGTCCATTCAATCGCCGAAGGAATACCCGGTTCTGCAGACCTCTCACTCCCAGTGCCACGAAAGCGAGACAAACCATCTCTTGAAGTCCTTCTTCCGGAGTAATCACCATATCTTCCAGTATAAGGGGGACTGCGATCTAGACTTGTATCGGCCCTCAACCTGGGAAGGGGTCGTCGCCTATCATCGACCCTAACTCTGGGCTCACTTTCTCGTTGGACAGGTGTTTGTCGTCTACTCTGGAGATCAGTCTCTCTTTCAATCCCAAAGTCTTTTAAATTAATTCTTTCCACTTTTGTGTGGATTTGTTGACTCAAGTCATCCCTCTTTCGGTAAATCTCTAATGGATTTGCAATTTATTAATCAATTAATTGTGAAAATTGTTTATAAAAAGCACTGAAAAAAACACAATTGATTTCTCCCTGATTGTGTGATACAGACCTTGACATTCAGTGAACAGCAATAGTTGTGAAACAATAATCAAAATCAGTTTCAAATAGCAATCCATTTGTGAAATCAATTGACAGTTAATTAGTAATTACTGTTGAAAATGAAAATATCGTTCAATAGATCGCTTGAAAACAAGTGTTTCAATGAATGAATGCAAAAAAAAGTTTGAATCAGAGCTTAAGCACAGGTTTTATACAACTTTTTGATTTGAGAGTAAGTTTTATAAACATTTCAGTCATTAGTCCTGTCCTTCGGAGAGGTATTAACTGAAATATAAAAACAATAAAAAGTGACAAAAATACGTGATTTGGTTAAAGATATCATTCATATGAATGAGAAATCAATAGAAATCCTGTTTTCACTGTCAGTGAAGACCACAAAACCACGGTCAGCAGTGGTAGTCTAACCCCGAGAATATTATACATGAATTTTGGCTACAATTTCACGCTGATTTCAAAAATTGATACCATTTTTAATTTACCTTGCTCATTTTTTAATTATTCAAATTTTCTTGTTAAAATTTCAAAATTTCAAATTTCTTTTATTCATATATTAATATATGAATATTAATTAAATAATTTGTGATATAAACATAATTTATATTTTTTATAACATTGAATGACTTTTTTAATATTAAAACATAATTATTATGAATTGATTTACATTTACAATTAATAAATAAAAGAAATTTGAAATTTTGAAATTTTAACAAGAAAATTTAAATAATTAAAAAATGAGCAAGGTAAATTAAAAATGGTATCAATTTTTTAAATCAGCGTGAAATTTTAACTAAAATTCATGTATAATATTCTCGGGGTTAGACTACCACTGCTGACCCAAAACCACTGATGACTAACACAAATGTGTGGGCAGTGGTTGTGAAGAGAGTTTTGTGAATAGCTTTTGAAATATTTGTTGAAAAGGCATCAAATTTATGCATAAAATGAAATCACATTTATTTGTGAATAATTTGAAATATTTTAAACACTTCTTAGAATTGAAATTCAATTTGTATTACAAAACAACCGGTTATTAGACATTAGTTTCAATTAATTAATCAAAGGTTTAAAACAATTACCAAAAAAAAATCAATTATTTTTTGTTAAACTTTAATCAAAGATCATTTGCACTGAAGTGTAGAGACATTTGATAACATATTTTAAACTCAAGTTCAATGATCTGGTTCACTTTTACCAATCAAATGAAGGCGCAAGTTGATTGAGCATGGTGCATAATCTAGTTTTCAACTTTTCCAGATAATAATTCAACTAAAAACACCTTTTAGACACCAATAGAGGAAAGTTAGACAAACAATATACCTCTGAATATGACTTCCATTTCCTTCAAGCGAATCATAGAAACAGTTGAAATGATATTGAAATTGAAGTCATAATCAGATTTAGTTACTAAACAACTATTAAATCACTGAATGAATGCGAGGAAAGATATATAAATATTGTTCAGTTGTCAGCGATTTAATCATTATTTTATTTAGACTGTGATATAAAGCCTTGATTTCAGACAATAATAACTTTGTTTATCAAAACTCAAATGAAAGTCAAAACAAAAGTTTAAAAAATGATTTGTTTTTAGATATCATTAAGTAATCAATGATTTGATTATAAGTTTTGCACAAAGAGTGAGAGGAAATCCAATTATTTACAGCCTTTCCTCTCAATACAAGTGAATTGCGGGGGTATTTGACAAATACATTGAACACATCTGTTGTCCGTATAGAGTGTGGAACCGATCGGGTATTTCCTGGTCTCGAAGTCACACATAAGAGATCCACTTTCGACTCCTCTGATACTCAAACGACTGCTTTTGGCTATAATTGCAGTGAAATTGAAAATCAATTAAAAGTGATCTCAAAAATTCAATTGCAATGACAACTAACGGCAATTGTAGTCAATAGGACAACAGTGCTCTTCAGCGTAGACTGGAGTACAACCAGACCTAAACATAGGATCCAATTCCAGATCGCACTCAACACTTCTACATGAGTAACGATCCAAAGGATTCTTGTCATCCCATTCCTCACTACATATACAAGACATACATCTGTTCTCTTCGACCGCTATTTTCTCTCCAATTCTGTATTGAATTCCTCTATAATTGCAAACTTTATTAACACTTCGAGCGGTCGGACAGTCATATCGAGGACAGCACTGGTTATGTGAATAACGAATATAACATCGTTTGTCAGCCTTTGCTTCACTGGTTAGCGCCGGACATCTGATACCAGAAAAACAGTTTATTTGAACGTCTTCTCCAATTGAATCACATTTACAACTTCGGCAACGATTTTCACTAACAATTGTGGCACCCAATGGGTATGCCTTCCCTTTGAACCAACAGACTATTGAATAATAAATTATATTTAAAGTAAAACATTTTGAAACAAAAATTGACAACAATTTAGCAAACCTTTAGAACTATTGGTCAGTCGAGCACTGGTAGGGCACTCATACCTGGACGGGCAATCACAGCCTCCCTTAATCACTGGAGTACAACCTCTGGCCATATAGTGTTGAACCAAACGTTTTTGCGGGCATTCAGGACACTGTCTATTGATTCTGTCTATAGAGTCGGGTCTTTGTTCACCCGTTTTGCGGCCCTCATAGGGAATGTTGATTCTTCGCACCGGGACTTGAATTTGTTGGGAATCTGTTATGAATTGTCGTCTAACGACTTGAAAAACAAGTGAAAGGAAATCAAAAGTATTTTCATTTGAAACATAAGTTTTAGTTTAAATACTTTGCGATTCAATGGAAACCAAGAAAACAATGCAAAGAATCAGCGATTTTGACAAAAGACTAAACATTTTGAATGCAAAAACAGTTTTCTCTAACAATAAGTAAATTGTTTTATCAATTGTATGAATGAATGGAAAGTCAGTTATTGTGTGGAAAACACATAAAATCCTTGAAAATAACCTGAATTTTGATGTCTTTGAAATTATTCTGGATATCTATTTGAAAGTTTGAATTCACTAAACACTTTCACACCATTAGTGGACAGAGTTTTTAGGCATTAAAAGCTTATACCGGTACTAAAAACCTCAAACATAGCACACAAAACACAATCAACATTATTATACAGTACTAACTGAACTAGGTATAATTAATACAGAATCTACAGTATATTGATGAATAATTAAGACAGTATTAGACCCTGGCACAAAAATTCCTGTTTGACTTTTAAAATTAATCAGAAAATATAAATTAATTCATTGCTATTCAATACATGTTAAGCAATCGACCAAGTTAAAACCTTGAATATTACCTTGGAATTAATTTGAATATTCAAAAAATGCTAATTTCCCTTGTTCAATCAAAACAAACCATTAATTGTATGCTAAAAAAGTTTTGTCATCAAATAATTTGGACGTAATTTATGTTTCAGTCATTTATTTCATCATTTTTATGCAATTTTCGCACAAATAATGAAAATATTTATTCAAATAAACAAAACATTGAATTAAAAAGTGATTTAAATATTGATTTGATTTTTGTCTGCAATTGACAGCAAATTAAATGTAAATTAAGTATTGATTTCATTATTAATACCAAAAAATTGATTAAATATTTAACTGTTTTTCACATTTAATGTCAAAAAAATCCACAAATGTTTTGACAATTTTTTTTCACTTAAATTACGAAAACATTGAAACAATTATTTCAATCACTAAACCATTGATTGATTTATAAATCACTTATCAATAGCTATAACACTAACGCAAACCCTTTCCTCTCTGATCCACCAGTGCTCTGACCAATGCTGAAGTCAGACGTCGGCGCCGTCGCGGACAACACCACAGCCGGCAGTGGTGTCAGTAGTGGTGATCAAAGACATGTCTTAAGGATAATGAGAGACATTCGGGAGTTCTATAACGAGAGGTCAGAGGACATACACATTGTGGCCGAAGAGGAGGACATCACTACAGTTCACGCCTTAGTCAGGGGTCCAGTGAAGACCCCTTACATGAATGGCTTCTTCTACTTCACTGTCAAGTAAACGATGGCTTAGTTTATGTGGGAATGGCTTTAAATGTCTTTCCAATTGAAACATAGGTTTAGCTCTGAATATCCGGTGAAACCGCCGAAAGTAAAACTGATGACAACCGGCGGACACACCGTTAGATTCAATCCCAATCTCTATAGCTGTGGCAAAGTGTGTCTCAGTATTTTGGGCACCTGGCAGGGTATGTATACCAACCCCTGACCCTACTGTCCACTCAATTGCTCTTTAAATTGAAATCAATGTTTAATTTACTGTTAACTGAGTGTTATCTTCCCATTAGGCCCGGCCTGGACTGCGGCGCAAACACTGTTCACAACACTACTGTCCGTCCAATCGCTGATGAATGAGAAGCCCTATCACAACGAACCCGGTTTTGAAGAGTATCACAAGGGAACGGGTTTTTTCCATCACAGACACGGAGGCGTAGAAGTGGCCAAACAGGTGGAGAACTACAACCAAATGATTGAATTCGAGACCATTCGGGTGGCGGTCATCGGGATGTTAGACGATGTTGGGGTCGACTCTAGGAATATGCCTCAAGTGCTCAAAAACATTATGATCTCATACTTCAAAAGTAATTATCAATATTACGAGCAATTCATTAACTCTAAGCAGTGCTTAGACGGCCAGGCAATCAGTGACCCATTCCGAGACCCCTTAAGACCAAAAACATTTGATTATAAAAGTCTTTTACAAAAATTACTTCAATTGAAAGCAAAGTACGGCATAACTGATGTGCCAATTGCTGGACAGACACCGGAAGCGACGCCGCCCTCTACATCACCATCTGTTTCACCCTCGGCGTCCACTTCCAGCGCCACTGAGGCCAGGGATCCACTGCTTGACTCCTACTATGAAATCGCTGCCAAAATGATTGAGAAAACAGAGGAATCAAAGCCTCGGGAGAAGAGCGGCGACCAAATGGACAGTTGGGATGATCTGATCGATGATATGAATGAAGATCTTAACGACAAGAATATGTTTGAAGACTACAGTGAAGAGGAATCGGATGCGGAGGAGGAGGAGGAGGACCACAACCAACCGAACCCATAGTCAGCCAACGAATTGATATTAAATATCCAATAGTTTTGTATAAAAAGTGAATAATTATTATATTTTTGTCTAAAATTTTAATTACAATTCAAATTAAAACACAATTTGTTTGGGTTTTAATAATATATAAAAACTGAATTGCCCCCTGAGTTACCCTGGGCGTCTTTAAGTTTCTGTTTTATACCCCTGATTTGGGTTTACATTAAAAGTTTGCAAAAAATTTCAATAAAAATTTATTTGAATTTATTTTTTTTGCATTCAATTTGTTCTCAATTTATGACAAGTTTTGCGCAAAATATGAAACAAATTTTGTCTTTTAAAGCATTGACTCACAAATAGTGTCATAAAAATTGAATTCAATTGTATTTGACGTCAAATTAAATGCTATTTTGTGTATTCATTGCTATTATTTATGTTTGAAACTGTGCAAGGTGTGACAAAATGTGCAAGGTGCAAACACTATGAGCCGCTGACATCTAATAAGGGGTGTAATTTTGCGTTGCATTAGTTATGCACTCAATTTATTTCTCATCATTAGACCTGTGCTTCAGTATCCAAAGTGTATGCACTCTATACTACCAGTAACTGTGGTCTACCTGTGCGAAGATGTATATGAAAAGAAGTGGTCCTCATCTCTATTCAGACACCATTAAGAAAGAGATCCGGGAGTCCATCGACTCAAAGGACATACATATTGTCATTGAAGAAGATCCGTATAAACCCATTAGAGTTCACGGCCTAATCATTGGCCCAAAGGAGACCCCCTTCGAGAGGGGGTTCTTCTACTTGACATTCGAGTAAATATTTTTTATCTCTTTCCGAAAGTTTTGTCCACTTTTTTGGACCGAAAATATTTATATCAGTATTAATTCAGTTTTAGTATTCACTACCCCTTCACTCCCCCGCGAATCAAAATAAGGACTACAGGGGGTCTTACCAACAATCCCAGGGACACTATTCGTGATAACTCTGTTTTTGTAAACATTTTAGGCACCTGGCAGGGTATGTATGACCCGGTATATGTCAATTGTGTCATCTCATTGACTGATTGGTTATTTTTAGGTATCAATTATGCAGTCTATCAAACACTCCGTTCATCCCTACTGTCCATTCAATCGATGATGAGTGAGAAGCCATCCCTGGGTAACAATATTACTGATGGGTTAGGCTTTGGACCCATGCCTTCAGAATATAAACGCTCAGAGGTGTCAAAACTGTTGCAAAACTACACCCAAATGATGGAATATGAGACCATTCGGGTGGCAGTGGTCGGGATGTTAGAGGACAGTAGTGTTGACGCCTATTATATGCCACAAAAGCTCAAAGACATTATGATCTCTAACTTCAAAAGCAATTATCAATTTTACGAGCAATTGATTGAATCAAAGATGGGTTTAGAGGGACAGGCAATCACCGATCCATTTCACGACCCCTTAAGACCCGAAACGTTTGAATACAAATGTCTTTTAAAGAAATTATTACTTTTGAAAGAAAAGTATTCAATAAGTGATCAACAAATCAGTGGAAAGACACCACAATCGAAACCAAAGTGTGATTCCATTACCGATGCCAATAAGACCGGGGATACACTTCTTAAGTCCAATGAAGTCGCGGCCAAAATGTCTGAGGAATCAGAAGAACCGAAACCTAAACTCAAGATAACAGACCAAACGGAGAGTGAGTTTGGTGTCGACCAACAACTAAATGAGGACAACGTCTACGAGCCATATAGTGAAGAGGAATCGGATGCTGAAGAGCACAACCAACCGATCAGTTAGTGGTCAACAAAGTTGATATAAAGTTTGAATAAATTGTTTAAAATATATATATATTTTGTGAAATATTTTGAATTCAATTGAAATATAATTTCTATAAATCTATTAATGAATTAAATTTAATTGGTTTTTAATCCCTACAGTATTTTAATCCCTACAGTGTTTTAATCCCTACAGTATTTTAATCCCTTATTAAGTGTTTTAGGCTCCCAATCCCTTTCCCTACTCAGTTGTGTATATCCCTACCCCTTAGTAGTGTACAGACGTTTTGAATGATTTATTGAATATTACATTAGTTTTTAACAAATTGTTTGAAAAGTGTTTTTAATATTAATTGTATTTTAAGACTTAATTTTGACACCAATTTGTTGGCCAACTGATAGACTATGTCCGATAAATACCTGTTTTGTAAGGAGCGGTTGAAACGAGAAATACATGAGTTTATGGCCGAGGGGTCAGAGGACATACACATTGTGGCCGAGGAGGAGGACATCACTACAGTTCACGCCTTAATCAGAGGTCCAGTGAAGACCCCATACGAGAATGGCTTCTTCTACTTCACTCTCAAGTAAGTAATCAATGGCTTAGTTATGGGGTTTGGGTATAAATGTTGTCTTCACTTAAATTACAGGTTTGACTCTAACTACCCGTTTGAGCCACCGATGGTATCGCTGAGGACAAGGGGAGGTTTGGGCCGACATTTTCGCCCCAATAATGGGCTTAATATAAGCATTTTAGGCGTCCCTATGGGTATGGTATGAATGGCTTGGAATTTGTCTAATTGTCTTTCACTTGGTTTTAGGTCTGGAGTGGTTGGGTCCGTGTGTAACCATATCCACGATACTACTGTCCATCCAATCCCTAATGGCTGTAAAACCCATACTATATAATCCCGATTCCTGGGAAGAAGATGACCAACAGTTGGAGGACTTCAACGCTATGATTGAATACGAGACCATTCGGGTGGCAGTGATAGGGATGTTAGACAACAGTGTTTATACCGATTCCTCTGTTATGCCTCCAGTGCTCAAAGAGATTATGATCTCTAA
The DNA here is from genome assembly GCA_034687845.1 of Pantelozetes paolii. Classification (NCBI taxonomy): domain Eukaryota; kingdom Metazoa; phylum Arthropoda; class Arachnida; order Sarcoptiformes; family Oribellidae; genus Pantelozetes; species Pantelozetes paolii. The sequence goes on from JAQGAT010001096.1 coordinate 17,537, forward strand.
CTTCAAAAGCCATTATCAATACTACGAAAATTTCATTCAATTAATGATGGGTTCAGACGGACAGGCAATTACTGATCCCTTTCACGACCCCTTAAGACCCGAAAAGTTTGAATACAAACTACTTTTACAAAAATTACTTCAATTGAAGGAAAAGTATGGCATAACTGATGAGCCAATTGCTGGTCAGACACCGGAAGCGACGCCGCTCTCTACATCACCATCTGTTTCACCCTCGGCGTCCACTTCCAGCGCCATTGAGGCCAGGGATCCACTGCTTGACTCCTACAATGAAATCGCTCCCAAAATAATTGAGAAAACAGAGGAATCAAAGTCTCGGGAGAAGAGCGCCGACCAAATCGATAGTTGGGATGATCTGATCGATGATATGAATGAAGATCTTAACGACAAGAATATGTTTGAAGACTACAGTGAAGAGGA
>JAQGAT010001097.1:0-17881 GCA_034687845.1 Pantelozetes paolii
ATTTAAAACTTAAAAATATTTTTCGTTATTTCAAACAACAATACAAATCTCGAGCTATTGTTAGACTATTAGTAAATTGTTTTTTTGTCCAGGAGCATTTGGGGATTGAATTTTAACTAATGTGTAGATCAATGAACAAAACTAAAACTCAATTTAATATATAATAGACTTTACTTTTAGTTGTAAACATTCAAAATCATTTTAAATATGATACTGAAAAACACTTTAAGCCATGTCCTTCAACTATTTTTTTATTTTAATAAGCAATTGATGAAATCCCCCTTAAAATGCAACAATAGTTTTAAGAAATCGTTGAAAATAACGTGCATTTGATTGAAAAATATATTCAAAATATAATTTGATTTTTAGTTTTTGATAACATTTTCAACGACTTTTAGTATTGAATATAAAAACACTGAAAATAATTTTCAAAAAATGTCTGATTTTATGGTATTTTTAATTTTGATAGTAATGATAGGTATTGTAATCGCTTTAGTTATTTATGTCGTTTACATGAAGACCAATGAAGAAACTGAAAGCAATTCTAAAAGTGTTTTGTTATAAACTAAACATTAATTTACATAACATTTGAATGAATTTTAATTAAAATGAGTTTTAATATTAAATTTTGTATTCAATTCATAACTATTTTAATTAAATCTAATAAAGATTTGTGAATAGACTTAAAGTATAAGTTATAAAAATATATCAAGGTTAGTTGCGTTCTTAATCTAAATAATAAAAGCACCAAGTTGACATGTGTTGATTGCAAAATAGTACACATATTTTTATATAACAAAAAATATTGTAAATAAAACAGTCATTCAAATGCTTTCACAAAATTGGAGGTTGGGATCCATTTCCATAGCACTTGTATCACGAGATTGATACACAATCAATTAATCTCTTCTTCATCTAGTACATTTTGATATACTAATATTTTGTATTGTTTGTATCAATGAATCAATGAAGTGACATAAAATTAATATCCAGTTGAATTTAGGTTAACCAGGGTTACATTAGTATCATTGATATATCGACAAACACTTAAAGCAATTGATTGGCATCTTTTGAAAAGTGTTGAAACGCTTATGTAATTGTCGGCCGTTTTTATATAAATTACATTAAATTTAACAACAATTAGCGAAAACGCGTGAAAATAATATATATATAAATTTCATTCACCTATTGATTAGTCGCACGCTTTTGCTAATTGTTGTTAAAATAACTTGAATTCATATATAAAAGGTCAACAATTAGTACAGAGTTCCGGCCCTTTCGGCTCAAAAAAATGCTAATCAATTACATTTCAAATGAGAAAACAGTTATATCATTGCAAAAACTGAAATAACATCCGGAAGTCACGTAAAAACAGTTTTTTCGTAATGAAATAACTGTTTTCTCATTTGAGATGCGTTTTTTAATTGTTGTCAAACATGTAAATGAAGTGAATTTTACTGTACTTTATATTCAGTATTTATCACCTATTTTTAATTATATCAATAAATTGCAAGATAACATTAAAATATATTAATGAGATGTCATAGAAATAAAAGAATTTAATTCATGTAAATATGATTAATAGGATTTGTGTTTATCATTATTTAAGTTTAGTGCTTACCAAGGTTATCTTCATGTAGTGAGTGATTTAACTTATTTTTCTCATTTGTATGAATTCTAAAATTGCGGTAAACATTAGTTGATTATATAAACATTGAAATTTCTTAACCTATACTCTGGTTACTCCTCTGCAAAGCCATAGGCTATAAAAAATTATCAATTTTATTATTTATAAACCAAATGACAGACATATTTACACTATAAGTGATAATCAAGTTATTTCAATATGATTTTGAAATTTGAAAGATAATTGCAGTTATATTACAGTAAATTATAAATATATAACTTTATATTCACTAATAAACTGTCGTTTCATAAGTTATTTATCATAACTGAGCAGTGAATAACTTTTAAGGATAATAATTAAAGACAAAAAATGTCTTCTAAGAAATCTTTGGGTATTTTCTGGGATATAGAGAACGTTGGCATCCCTTTCCACAAATCACCGTCAGGTGTGGTAAAACAGATCCGCGATTTCATTGCTGATCGACATCCGGAGTGCGGATTCCCGAAAGAGTTCAACATTGTCTGCGATACTCATCGTATCGACAAACATACTAAACAATCACTAAACAAGAGTGATGTTGCAGTTGTAGACGTGGATGGGTGTGCGAAAAATGGTTCGGATGATAAACTGATGGATCTAATGGACAAATTTGTTCAAAAGTATGAATCAGATTCTGTTATCGTTGTCATCACTTCAGATACCAACTTCTCCAGAGCTATAACCAGTGCCAGACGCAGGGACGCAGTGGTTGTCCTTATCCACAATGTCGAGTGCTCACCAGAATTGAAACATTTAGCAAGTGAAAATTATTTGTTTTATGATATTATCAGAAACGTGGAAAATGTGGACAAAAATATCAATCCATTGACAACTGGTTTGTATTTAAATTAATTAACTGTTTATTCAATGTATTCTTCAATACTTTCATTGCTTTTTGTAGTCTATTCACTGATAGTCACTGATTTGCCTACAAATAAAACAAATGAACAAATTGTCGATCGATTGTCACAATTGTCGTCCAATAGTGGGGGAAAAGTCACTGATGTTTATGACGGACGGGCAGTGATTCGCTTCCGCTGTAAAGATGATGCAAATAGGTGTCAACAAAAACAATCCGGAGCCGATTGTTTTGGACATAAAATTCGTTTACAGCTCCACCAGTCACCAAATCCACCGGTGCTTCGGCCACCAGAAGAATATAACAGCCGTTTTAGAGTTAGGAATAACAATATGAATCAAAATCGAGAGAAAGACAGAAATCTTGGATCAAATCAATGGAAAAATATGAGTAAAAGTGAAACAAATTTGACACAAATTGGTAACAATTCAAACAATAATTACTATAACAATGAAAGCACTGAAAACAATGACTGTAAGTGTGTTATACGTAAACTGTGGACACGATTGGGTGAAGACGTCGACCAAACTATTAGGGAAAGGGTCGCCAAATGGGGTGACAATAGAATTCATCCAAATATGATAAAAGAAGTGAAACGTTTAAATAGGAGAGGGATGACCGACGGACCCGCCGTACTAGTGGTCACTGCAATTAGTGCACAGGTATGTCAAACATTGTTAGATGTGTCGAGAAGACATTTGAATGATGGAGTATGGGATGTATATAAACCAAGACAACCGCCCAACACAACTACAGGAATGGTCCAGTTGTCCCAAAATAAGCCGTCCTTTACTGAACCGACCAAGGTTATTAATAATACGCCAAATGAGAAACCCAATTATATCAGTGATATGTCTGTAATCAAAGGTTTTGAAACAAAATCTGACGGAAATTTCACTGAAGATGTTAAAAATATTGTGCGGAAATGGAAGGATTCATTATTTGATCCAGATTATATATCCGAGGTCACCCGTAATAGCAAGTATAATGGAAAGGATGGACCGTTTATACTCTATGTTAAGGCCATTAGTGCCGAGAAAAATAAAATTCTAAGAAAGGGTGCAAAAAAATATCAACACATGCATCCAAACATGAAATGGATCAAGTTCCAACAAATACAAAAAGATAGTTCATCAGATGATGACGACAATGATACTGGATCAGGAACAATTTCTAAATTATTAACATCAGAGAAATTATCTCCTAATTCATATACACCACCCGTACCTAAACCAATATATTCTAATATGACTGGTGGATTTGAAATGGACAAGGCAAATCCAACAAACCCAAGAGACACCAGTACGCCAACAAATATGGCGTCTGAAAACAACAAGGATAAGTCAAGTGCACAAACTCCCAGGTATTCTAATATGTCATCAAATATGACGTTTGGAAACAACAAGGATAAGTCAAGTGCACAAACACCCGGGTATTCTAATATGTCATCAAATATGGCGTTTAGAAACAATAAGGATAAGTCAAGTCCACAAACACCCGGGTATTCTAATATGTCATCAAATATGGCGTTTGGAAACAATAAGGATAAGTCAAGTGCACAAACACCCGGGTATTCTAATATGTCATCAAATATGGCGTTTGGAAACAATAAGGATAAGTCAAGTACACAAACACCCGGGTATTCTCTGATGGAGCTCAATGGTATATCTGCGCACTTCCGGTCGGCTCAACCCACTAATTGCTGTCCAGTAGACCGGAAGGCGGCCACTGCTGGCGATATGAAAGCATCACCAGCACCAGCACCAGCACCCAGGCCTATTGCTAACATCTCGCGACTGCAGTTCAGATGTTCCCATCACTTGGAGGGCTGTCGAGAGATCTTAAGCGTTGAAAACCTGGAAAGACATGAAAACAGCTGTAGATTCAGACCGTGTGGACCACGAGAGCCAAGTCTTCCCTCCTATACGCGTAGAGATAATGCGGTGCCAATCAATGTGTTCATTAAACTGGCCTCACCTGCCAAGACAATAGTACTCTCCATCACTGTTAGCGACACCGTATTGACACTCAAACGGCGAGTGCAGGAGAAAGAGGGCATAGACTCCGGAAATATGGTTTTGAATTATAAGGGGAAACCACTTCAAGACAATCAACTACTCTCTGACTATGGGGTCCAGGAGTTCGACTACTTTGTCGTTTCCCGACTCTACTTAGGCGGAGCAAAAGAATTTTGAACTGGTATATTTATGTTTACAATAAAATGATCATTATTTCGTGTTATCAATAATACTGTATAAACCTCAATTATGATCATGGTAATTATGATCATGGTAATTGTTGATTAAAAATTTATAATATATTATAACTACTAAAGTATTTAAATATTTAATCTATTATTTGGTTTAAAATTATAAATAAATACATTTTGTATAAAATAATTATCACTTTTATAGTAATTTCAATATTTTTCAATTCAACGAAACTGACACTGATACAATTTTCAAATAATACCAGAGAAATTATCTCCTAATTTATGAACACCATCAAAATGGACAAGGCAATTCCAACAAAACCAAATGACGCCAATACGCCAATAAATATGGCGTCTGGAATAGACAGGGATAGATCCAGTGTAGTGAACACAATGGACAGTATGTCAACAAATATGGAATCTTTATTTAAGATAAGGTCAAGTAATACCAGTTTGTCATCAAACATGACGTCTGGAAGCAACTTGGACATATCAACTGCACCGGCATCAAGGTATTCCAATATGCCATCAAATATGGCGTATATTGAAAATGAAAAGAAATGACAATTAATTTCAAATGAAATGAAAATATAATTAATAATTAAATTGAAAAATAAAATATCAATAAAAAAGTGAAATACAATTAAAAGACAATAAAATTTGTTTTAAATTTCGTAAAAATCTTAATATTTTTGTCTAAAATAATAAAATTTCTAAAATTTCAACAAAACATACAATGATTTCAACTCAACCTCTGTTTTCAATATTACCATCCATTCATCAAATCATTTCTTTTAGTCCTTTCTCTTCTGTTTGTTTGAGAGCCTCTTCTTCTTCTCCTTAGTGACAGGGGTGACAGGGGTGACAGGGGTGACAGGGGTGACAGGGGTGACAGGGGTCACAGGGGTGACAGGGGTGACAGGGGTGACAGGGGTGACAGGGGTGACAGGGGTGACAGGGGTGACAGGGGTGACAGGGGTGACAGTAGTCTCTTGGTGGACATGGGTCTCATAGGTGAGAGGGTGTATACGGGTGACAGTGGTCTCGTGGGTGACAGTGGTCTCATGGGTGAGAGGGTTGACACGGGTGACAGTGGTCTCATGGGTGACAGTGTTGAAAGGGGTGTCCATTGAGTGCCTTTGAGTCCAAATCATGCGATTGTTTCGTCCTATTCTTCCCGTCCTTTGAAACGCTTGTCTACAGATCGGACATCGATTGTGTTCTCGACTCCAACGGCTGAAACAGTTATTACAGAAAGAGTGACCACAAGTGTCTGTATAAACGAAACCGTCTTTAGCTATGGTTTCAAAACAAATCGGACACTGATTTTCATTTTGAGTCGTTTCCTCTGATTTTGATTTGTTTGCAGTTTCTGTTGTCTTCACTTCACTTCTCTTGTCTTCAGTTTTCTTGTCCTCAGACTTCTTGTCCTCAGACTTCTTGTTCTCAGACTTCTTGTTCTCAGACTTCTTGTTCTCAGACTTCTTGTTCTCAGACTTCTTGTTCTCAGTGTTCTTGTCCTCAGACTTCCTGTCTTCGCTGTTTGTGGACATCTTGTTATCCGACATCCTTTTCGTTCTCAAGCAATCAAATGCTTAACATTTGCTCAGATTTACTGAAATCTCATTTCAATTGTCAATAAAATTTGTTTTTTTATTGAAAACCGTATGAATTGTTGCGAAAAAAAAAGTTTTAAAATTTATTTAATTTTATTTTTTCGTTAAAATATTTGAAAACAATAATCAATATTTCAAAATTGTATTGTATTTGAACACATCGTTAAGTTAGCAAGTTAAAAAAACATTAATTAAATGAGCATACTACAATAGAACTAATTCAATTACGTTTATAATAAGCTTGCTCAATTATTCTAAATTTATTTTCAATCAAATATTAATTGAAGTTCAAATTAATAGCGTCTATGTAATTTTATAATGCCTTATAAAAATTAACCTTGCTTTTATTATATAAAATAAATAACACTGATACATTTATTTTAAATAAAAATATTGTCTTAATTAATAAAATGAAAATTAATTTGTGAATAAATATTAATAAAAAAGTTTAACAAAAACTATAATATATTTAATGATTGTATGAAAACGTTTGCAAATTATAGATAGCATTACTAAAGCGTTGGGAAAAGGAGTCAATAGTTTGTGCTATGGATTGAAGTGATGTGTGTTTTGAGAGCAGAAGAGAAGAGATGTTTAAAAATGTTTTGTGTTTTTCTCATTCAATACCAAAAACGTCACTAAATTTTGAAAATATTTATAAACAAAACAAATGCTGTTTTGAATTGAATTTAATTATTAATTGAAACAATGATTACTTAAACTGCAATTAAAGGGGGTTTTTGTCCACTAAAGCGATGCCTAAAAGGAAACGATCGGAAAGTGTTAACAATTGGTTTAGTTTTGGGTATGTTTTCAAACAAATTGTCTTTTTTGACGCCATTTTCGTCATTAGGTTTTGATTTTGTTTATTGTTTTCACATTTAATCCTTAATTCAAATCCACTTTTAATAGCATTGAAGGCGAGTCTGAGATCATTGGCGACAAAAACAAACGACAAACCGATGAGGAATACAAAGAGATAATTGCTTTGGAGTTAAAACCACAGCAATTGGACGCTGAGATCAATCACAGCGTTAGTGATAATCAGCTGTCAGTAAATGACTGCCAATTGAATACCAGTGCTGTTGAGAGCACTGTCAGCACTGGTCCAGCGGTGGAGACGAATGGACAGACACTGTCACCTAATTTGGATGAAAATCACTTACAATTGAGGCGCAAATCAAACCGTATTTCAAAACCCATTCAGCGCTCACTGGAGTCGACAACGACTGCAAACACACAAAACATTTCACTCAAAAAAATTGGTATAAATTTGTGACAAAAAGTGTTTATATTTATCATTGATTTTGCCATTAATTGTCTTCTCATTCGTCACAAACAGTAAAACAAAACAATTTATTACAAAATGTCTCAAATTGTGAATCAGATAAAGGGTTTGTTAGCAAAGCGGCCAAAACTGATGACCAGAATCAGAAGAGTTCGGGAACTAAACCGGGAAAGTCTTTACGCAAACTTCAGATGTGGACCAATGAAGACACCAAATGCTTCTTTGAGGCCATCTCTGAAGTAATCAATAAATTGATGTCTTTTTCTGTATAAATGTATTGATTTTTTTTCTCGCAATCGTTTTGCACCGATGTATAGCACGGGAAGGACTTTCCGCGCATACAGTCCTATATCGCACAGAGATCTGAGAAGAAAGGTATTCCTCAGGAGTTGATTAAGAACTACGAACAGGTCCGCCATTACTACTACCGGATGTGGCATAAGATCGCAAACTCTCTCAACACTAACGAAGGTTTTTGATTGAAAACTAAACCAAATGTTTGTATTTATTGTCTGTTTTTCGGCAAACAATTAGTTGTCGACAAAAATATCTACGAAATCTATGGTCTTATAAATTACGGCGAAATCTGGAAGAAGTTTGGATCAAAGTTTGACAACAAATTAGGCCTACATTTGCAACAATTGGTTAATTTCGGGTATATTTTGGGTTTAGTTTACAATTGTTTTCACTTTTTTTACTCAAATATTTTGTTTCTCTTATAAGTCATACCACTTTCAAAGTGAAGGGAAAGAGCGTTAGAGTGAAGACTCCTATTTGTAAGGCATTGAAGAAAATACACAAAATTAATGGTAAGAGCCGTCGAGTGCTTCCGATATTGTCTTTAATGCAATCGCTTTCTTAGTTTCAGAGAGCAATCAAACCCAGAATTTACTTAATCTGCCGAAAGAGGTGTGCATTGAATTACATCCGGCGGACAACGAGTCCTGGATTAAAGTGCACTCATTGTCGCAGAACCCGAGGGTTAGGACCAAAATGTCATTACAGAGGCGTTTATCTAATTTAGTTGAATATCTGGAGAAACGTTGGAATCAATCGAGAGTTAGAGACTCCGAGTGTCGGACATTGTGTGGCGTTTCGTTACCCAACAGTTCACAAGTGGACGACTGGTGGCTGAGGGTTAGGCCTCACTCGAGCGGTGATCTAAACAACGTATCGCTGAGTAAATCGTATTTCAATTCCCAAATGGATTTGAGTTTAACCGCGTATTTGAAGACCTTATACAACGATGAGATGAAAGGGAAGTCAAAGAAGTCTAAAACCATTAAAACAAAAGACAATAAAGACTTGAAATCAACTAATAATGATATTTCGCGGGAAAATGAGGACAACGTTAGCGTCAATAACAGCAAAAACGATTCGGCGCTCAATAAGTCGTTTGAATCTGAGTGTAAGTCTGATGAGGACGAGCCGATCGCCTGCGCCGAGAGGTCTATGGCTTTGTTGAGAATGTTAGAGAAGATGAATGAAATGTCTGAAGAAATTCATGCGACGGACGAAGAGGACGACAAAGAAGATGAAGACCAGAATAAAGAGGAGGAGGACTTGCCGTCGCCTGAGACCAGTGTTAGTGTATGTCTTCCCGAACCGCCGGCGAACGCAACACTCGCCCAATGGCTTAGTGGTAAGGATGAGGAAAGGGATGACAATGATGTTGAAGAAGATAATGATGAGAAGAAGGCCCCGAATCCCAGTGACAGCACTCAGAATAAGATCTCACTTCTAAGCGCCGAAAGGGCGCGAAAGGGTTGGTCTCTCAGCGAAACCGGTTCGATGACTATTGGAGAGTTATATCTGCTCTTCCGGTGCCCGAAGACTATACTTCTGGAGTACTTTTGGGAACGAAAAGAGCAAAACAATGACAACAACTGTACAGACATTGAAGAATCTGTTGTCAACTCTTGTGATAATAAAGACAACGAAAAGAGAAGTTGTGTTTCAGTGGTGTCTAAACCCATACCTAAAGCCAACTATTGCTCGGATCTGTTGTACAAACTGTTAACTGCGGCCAACGTTTCTTTAATGTGCACCAAAAGGCCGGCCAACTCTTCCACAGCACAGACGCAGAAGAAGAAGCGGATTAAACCAACGCCAGCGCCCATACCTATTGTGATCACTTCCAGTCCTGAAAACTCATCACAACTGTTGTCGAGTGTTATCTCAAAGACTATATTCAATGACAGCAACAGTAATGACGGCTTAAGTAATAAAACTGAAAACAGTTTAACGAAAAGCACTGGAAATATAAGCCAAGCAAATGGTCACCACTTTATAGTCCCGACCTCTCCGGCGCCCAAAGCTGTCACTAAAGCAAAGACTCGGAATATTTGCGGCGATCCGGCGCTCATACAGGAAGCGCTCCGACAGTTGCAAACAAACAAATACTGTCGGCGACAGCGGAGGCCAACCCCTAAACCAGTGTTCGGACAAAACAAACCATTGCTTCCGCGCGGAAGTCCTCCAAACATGGCGTCCACAACACAAGCGAGCGTTACGACACAACAACCCATTTATGTGATACCTTCCCACCCGCTGGCCATCAATGCCATAACGAGTGTCACTTCCTGTACATCAGTGTTGACTCAAACCCTTCCTGTGGTAGACATGACAGCAATAAATGCAAAGCATTTAATAAAAAGCAAATCATTTGATGTTTTGCCGCAAAAAACGCCACAAATTATTGACACAACTATTGAGACATCGGTTGTCAACCAATTCATCGATAAATTCAACTCAAAGACAATACCACTCATTCATATCGAAGATAATTCGGTATCCGTTCCTCTCATTAGTCCGTCGGCGGAGAGGCTGAGCACAGGTTTCAATGAGAACTCAATACTGAATACAAAAAGTATTTTAATGTTTGAAAGGAAAGACAAAACAAATGAGAAAACGATTACTAAAAGTAATAATGAGTTAAATGTTTGTACTTTTAATCAAAACAATGAAAACATTAATAAAAATATTTCGCAATTAATTGAAGAGAAAAATGAAAGCATTTGTTCCGCCGACGACTCAACCGATAAAATACTATCCAATCCTACGATTAGCTCTCTTTTAGAAATCTCATTGCCTGAACCGCCGGTGCCCTTCACTGATAACTCCAGCTCCTCTAATATGACACACAGTTATACCATAGATAAGAGGCCTTTCGAGAGACTAACTCTGCCTAACATTACGCCTAACCTTAACTCTGATAAACAGAGCAATAGTACAGATCCAACGCTACCGACGCCCGCCTCCACCTCTTCATCGCTGGCCAGCCCTCCAATAGAGCGGCAAAAACTGAGTCCACAATTGAACGACAGTCGACCGGAATGGTTGAACGGCGAGAGTTGTGACCTATCGATCGGCACTTTACTCAATACCTGTGAATCTCCCGTCAAAACAGTGGTTCACAACAACAGTTCACTCACTAATGAAGTAATTATTTAATTGTTTTGTTGTTATTATTCAATCAATTATTAGTGGTTTATACCAAACCTAAGGGTTATATAAGAGAATATTAATCACTATTTAAGGGGTATTTTCTATCAGTTTCTCAAAAATACATATTTTTATCAAATGTTGAGATTATTTTAGATTTAGTTTTCATTGCCTTTTGATTACCCATTGATTGATGAATAACAAAAACGAGTGCTTAAAGTGACTGAATTTTTAATACCCATTCCCGTCTAACTGTCCCATAGGTTGACACAAACATGAGTTGTTTAGTGACCGACAATTCAATTGACTTAATATCAAAATTCTCAGATTTGGCGCATATGTTGGACAACAACTCAAAGTCTACTTAAAAATCATATTTAAATTACATTTCAATCTATTTTTGTTCACATTTTTGGCCACTTTTGGACAGCTTTTCATTCATCCAATCATTAATTCATTATTTAATGTAAATATAATTTAAACCCCTTTTCGACTACAAATCGATAATTAATTTGTAATTAATTGTAAAATATTTAAAAAGTTTTTTCCAATATTTCGTTATTTATTACAAAGACTTGACTTATAATCAGAAGATTTGTTAATTAAAAACAATTTATTAAAAATTGATTTCAAAATAGTTTTCAAATAAATATATATTTTTTAGAAAAAAATGTTTTAATGTTTTCGCATATAAAATGAGTAATGATTTCAACACAGACTGTGTTGTGAATGTAAAGCAACTGTAATCCAGGTATATCTCATCAGATTTTTCAATCATCAATCGATCGCCACTGAAATAAATTTAGATATCACTGAAGACGATAAGATTTGTGTGAATTTGTTTGCAAAGGTCACATTGATTGTGTCCTTGGTTATATTTATTGATGCATTTGTATTCAATTATAAATATTCTTTGTATTTATGGTAAGACCTGGGGTTATGTTCCACTGAAGCCCTGAACCAAAACTCATTGTTTAAATATTCAATACTTGAACTGATTTCTGGATGCGATGAGTCTTGCAATCAAAATAATTATAACTTTTTCTCAATTAATAATTATTGCTATTAATTGTAAGATAAACTCATATTTATTGACAAAGTGTTGAATAGTTTTTATAATTACTAAAAAATTGTTTTAAATTATTAAATGACATGAAAAGTTTTCAAAATATTACTTGGTCATGTATTAAATATCTATTATGTCTTACAATTTTTGAGATTTATTTTTATAAAATGCTTGAAATTTATATTCATTTTGTGTTAAATGTCTAATATTTAAAAAAAATGAAAAATATTTTAAATAATTTATATTTGATAGTCAATTAAATTGTAGTTTAATCAATATAACCTTGATGCTTTCCAATAATTCAGTTCATTGCTTAATTTTCATTTGAATTCTGCAATTAAAACTAAATAAAACCTGAAATAAACCAAAGATTAAATATTTGATAATAATATCCTTGAAAGATTAAAAAATAATTAGCACTGATATGATCTAAAGAAGAATAAAAGATACTAGTTCTAGTATTTGTATAATAAATACTCTTACATTTGAAGCCTTGAAAAATTGGAGAATAAACCCCATTTAAAATGATTCCTTTAAAACTGATTACTCTTTTGCGTTGAAAGCAATGTTTTATTTTACAAATTTCATGACAATTGAGACAAATATATAAAATAAATAATTATTTGCAAAACTGATTCACCAATGTCGTACAGTAAGTAAACTATCGTTCTATATTAAATATTTTGCTTATACAGTATAATAGAGAATCTTGGTGAAACCATTTCAAGAAAAATAAATGTCTTTTATAAAAATTTCATTATTTGGCAAAAATAGATATTTTGTCGCCACAACTGTCTGCAGGTATATCTAACCCATTAAATATATTGTGCGTCCCCTTTGAGTTCTTGGGTCACACAAATGGCATGGTTGGTTTAGCACAGACACTGGTGGACAGGGGTCACAACGTAACGTTTGTTGTGGATAAGTCAAGAAAATCAATTATTGGCACACAATTTAATACTGAAATTGTTGACCACGCATACTGGGACGTAAATGATCTTGGTGAAATGGATGCTCTCACATGTGAAACTATAAACAATTTATGCGAATCATCAAGCTCATTCACAGAATCTGTTTTTACCATAATTTCTCATCTTTTCGTAAACATATCTCACGTTTATAATGCATATAAACGAATGGGAAATAAGAATAAACAGTTGAAAGATATTATTAATAAATACAACCCCGATATATTTCTTATCGATGATTTTATTGGATATCAAGCTCTATTTGACACCAATAAACCCTGGATAAGAATTTCTAGTGGACACCTTCTATTTCTTTTTAATGATCCCAAACTTCCACCCCCAATATCAGGTTAAAATTAAACTTATTTAATTGATCACAATTATTTTATTAATTGAAATCCTACATTTCAGGTCTGCCTGTTGGAAAGCATGACTGGAAATGGTTTGAAAGCCAATTGTTCTTTCATATTTTGTGCAAAGGTCCAATAACCCTGACTAACATGGTCCTCGCAGTCATACGCTCACCAATAAGATTATTAATAATAAAAAAGTCTCCATTTCTTAATATTTATGGTTTCCCTAAAGAGATCGACTATTTTAAGAGGGGTCAGTCTGATCCACCTATGTTTAGGGTGGATACATTTATGAAAAGAAAAGTAAACAACTTTAAATTACCAGAGAAATTTCTTACATCAGAGAATCAAGGTAAAAAGTTAATATATGTAACAATGGGTACATTTTGTTCCGCAGACATTCAATTTATGAAGAGATTGGTTGAGATGCTGTCAAAATCTCCTAATCTTTTCATTGTATCAAAAGGCTATTATCATACAGAATATGATCTTGCTGATAATATGTGGGGTGATTGCTATTTGCCCCAGCAGCAAATTTTAGAATTAGTTGATCTGGTTATCAATCACGGCGGAGGCAATACTGTCTGCGAGTCATTGGCTTTTGGTAAACCAATGATTCTGCTGCCATATATTGCAGATGGAAAGGACACTGCTCAACGTATTCATGAAACTGGCTATGGTATTAAAATAGATTTAAATTGCCTTGATTCAATTACTTTACTCAACTCTATCGAAACAATATTATACGACAACAGTTTGAAATCAAAGTTAAAAGATTTATCAACACGTGTTTGGAATGATAACAGACTTGATAATGCAGTTGAAATAATTGAAAGATTGCACCTTGATCAAACTCTTCCTGAAAAATCTATATAAGTTTAATTAAGAAATAAAAATATTTAAAATTTATTATAAAATTTGTTAAAATTTATCAAATATTGAATCAAGTAAGATCAATTGAATTGTAAACTTTGCTTGGTATTTACTTGTACATAGGATTGAAGTGTTTATATTTTATACACGAATACAGTGTTTGAAAATATTATTTTAAAAGTGTTTTACAAATATATATATTGAATGAAAAATCTTTATTATTTGTTATTAACTTTAAAATTGAAATAATATTGTTCGACAGAAATCATTGGCATTAAAACTAAAAACAACATTGATAAACTTAATTGAATTATAGAATATGAATATAAAACCAAGTTATTTAACAGAATCTCCATGGTGATTGTTTCAAAGAAATTCATATTATCATAGATTTCATATAATACAAGAAAATGAAAAATATTAACAAGCGACATTATTAAATGTATGGGTTTCCAAATGCTCAGGGATAAAATCTTTATCACTATATTGTCTTCTGCAAAAATGAGGTAACTAAAGAAATAGCACCACATTATTGACACAAAATAGCCCTTTAAACTCAGTGAGAGAGCACCGGATATTGAATTGAGTTCATTGAACCAAATACCAAGGGCACAAATAATAAAACATACAAATGATCCAAAAATACAAATGTTGGTGCGTTTTGTGAATGTTTTTGGGTTAAGCAGTTGCGCAGTATTTTGATCTTGTAACAAATACCCAAAGTAAAATCCAATTGAATAAATCGGAAACCGAGATATAATAGACTCTATGACCACAATATTAAATTCAAATTGACTTCTAATGAGTGAAAATATTTTAATATTAATTCATTGAAAGTATATGTGATTTGAATTGAACTCACATTATAACTGCCAGTTGAGTGCTATACCCACCGGAAAGGGAACAACCGTTTTGAAACATTATTATTATTGATGTGATATTTAAAGATAACATTATTTTTAAACTGAGATTGCTGCTACTGGAAGGATTAGAAATAAATAATAATATCATCCTGATACTGTAGATCTAAAATATATAAACTTACCTTTTTAAAATTTTTAATAATGGATAGCTTAATAACATTAATTGAACGATTAGGGGTATAAACCAATTCAATGGAGTAAACTTGGATTGGATAAATAAGTTATTACATCACACCAACATTTATGATTTAAGTAATAAATAAATTATCAGGGTGTATTTAGTTATCATTACTCACCTTTTCCCTGGGATGCAAATATGTTTGTAGCAAGAATATATTAAAAATCCATGCTTTAAGAGGTTTACGTGGATAATTGATATTTGCTAACTTCAATGACTTAGATTTGTTGAAGAATAGCAAGGTCATAAGCATATTAATATTATGCAGGACAAATAATTTTAGAAGTTTTGAGAAATAAAATTTAAACCAATCATTGAATCTAAGATTTTCTCGTTTAGAGAAATGTGTTATTGATTTTGCGAATAGAATGGCACTGATTATGAAATACATATCCGTTCCGCTGTTGATGTAATATTGTTTAATTTGAAATTGACCAGGCTTATCCATGAACAATACAGGTAGATGTACAAAATGAGAATGGACAATAACTATACTATATATACTTCTCAATCCATTGAATACATCGAAACGATTGACAGTTTGTTTGGAAGTTATTATTGAAAATAATTTTATGTTTTCTTTGAATGAAAAACATTTTAAAAATCTTGAAATTCTTTTACTTTTGTAAAAATCAAGCAAAGAAATAACAAATATAAATATTATCCAGGTGTATTTTAGAATAGGAAATAGTATTGAAAACCAATCTCTTTCGTCAAATGAATTATTACCAGGTTCTATTTTCATCTAAAAGTTAATTATTTGTAAATTTATTTAATATTTCAAATAATAAATATATAATCTTCACATCGAACAGTTCTTGCTCATTTTTAATAGTATAAATGAGTTTACTTACAATATTAATGAACCAGATTTGCAAACCATTCATGTTTTATCATATATTTGTTAGAAATAATATTTTAAAACAAAATTCAAACTCAAAAGTGAAACAAATATTAAAGCATTTAATCGTTGGTTAAATTTTAATAAATATTATTTTGTATTCCTATCTCTGAGGCACAACTGCTCAAGGTTTCAATGTAATGGGAATTTTGTTTTAATGAGTTAACCAGATAATAAAAAGAGTAGAGATCAAAATGAATGATAATTTGTGTTTTAAGGCTGTTTTAAATTAAATGTTAATATAATGAGATTTAGTTTAAAGTAGTTTTTCAAAGATTTTAATTCATTTCAATTACATTTAAGAAACTTCAAAAATAATACATAATTAATATAAACACGGTAAAGAGTCATAACCTTGATAAATTAATTTTTGATATTCTACAACAACATCTAGATATAATTACCCTAATCCTATAAAGTGTATTAGAAAAAGAATTCAATTTATATTTTACTATTCTGAAGTAAATATGATTTATTAAAGAATTCAATAATACCTTGGTAAATATTTGTAATTTTTATTCCTTGTTGACTTTAATTTTTGACAAATAAAGTTCAACAGAAATGATCGGCAGATAAACAAAAAATATAACTACAAAACAAATGAGTGATAATGAAATGTAAAATGAAAATAGATTAAATAATAAAATCCTCAAGGTGATAGTTTCATAAATATACAAATAGTCATATATTTTGAAGATTAAAAGGAAATGAAATATATTAACAAATACTATAACAAAATGTATTGGTCTCCATTTGGACCAGGATAACATTTGTATAAATATGTTATTTTTAGCAAATAATACAATACTGAATGAATAACAACATATTATTGGAAAACACAGGTTGTTTAAACTCAATGAAAGTGCCCCGGGCACTGTATTGAGTTCATTAAACCAAATTCCAAACACACTTAAAATATAACACAAAATATTTCCCAAAATAAAATAATTAGAGGTTTTTGTAAACATATTTGGATTAAGTAATTGAGCAGTATTTTGATCTTGCAACAAATAACCATAGTAAAATCCAATTAGATAAGCTGGCAATCGGGATGTAGTTGTGACTACTATTATGATCCCATATTTAACTTGATATCTATTAAAAATATATTTTTATTATATTTTTAAAAATATTTAATTTCTATTAAACTCACATAAAAATTGCCAAAGATGTATCTGGGTAATCCGGAAGAGAAAGACACTTTGTAAATGTTATTATTGTTGACAAGATATTGATTGATAAAATAATATATAGACCAAGCTTAATATTCCTAACACAAAAAAAAATACCAAAATAATTTATAGTGGAGTGAGTTTTTCTTACTTTTTCAGTAGTTTCAAGGCAAAATAACTGATTATCATGAATTGAATTAAAAAGGGAACAAACCAACCGGTACCAGCAATCTAGGTTTAATATATATTTTATCAATAACATCTTATTATTGAAATTATCATCAAAATGTATATAATTATTAATTACCCTTTCGCTTTCATGAAGGAATGGTTGCATAAAAAATATATTAAAAATCCAACTT